>JABXWE010000383.1:0-105780 GCA_014611495.1 Limonius californicus | reverse complement strand
TTGCCTCGGCAGGATAAACGTTTTTTTTCACCACAATGAAAGTTTCCTTCCGAAGCAGTTAAAATAGAATTCCTTTGTTTTAAAATTGTTGACAGCATGTGAGCTGGAATTCCAAAGGCATTAGCTATATACTTTTCCCGTTTAACACCTCGGTCAACCTTCTAGAAGTTGCAATTTACATGAACAATCCCAAATACCAGTCGGCACATTCTCTTAAATAGTTCCGAGAAGAATGGTCATTAAAAGTCCTTTATCAGTAATCTCAGACATGTACCTACTAAATTAGAAAATTTATTTGTAAAATTCGGGTAATGGAGAGAAATTATGCTAGTCTTATAATAAAATACTTCGAGATATAGAAAACTTCGACTTATCAAAATTCGAGTTATCGAGAGATTTTTATATGGGAAAGCATAGGAAATTCGTAGGAACCGTAGCCTGAATTTGAGTAATGGAAGAATTCGACTTATCAAAGTTCGAGTTATGGAAGTTTGACTGTAACAGTTTGTAAAATCAAGCTTAAGTGAACAGCGTACAGCACCAAAGATGCATTTAATAAATTTTTTAAATAATTGTGTGTAATAATTGAGAAATAAATATTACACATTAACTTTTATTTCAAATACATCTGCTTGTAAAAATTATACACTATTTTCTATTTGTTCTTATTAACATAGTCAGTCACAAAAAGTACAGTTGCATGTGACTCGGAGATAAAAGCAAGACCGATTAATGAATACATAGTAATGTCTGTCTTAAATTATAAATTAACAGCTAGAAAAATATAACAGATAAAAATATAACATAGGTATCAAAAATAATCTAAAGTAACATGAATTTGCATAAATTAAATACATAAAATTTTTGGTTGAGTTTATGCCACAAATAAGAGTTAATACTAAATATTTAGTTTAAAATAAAATAATGTATCAGTTCTTAGTCTGTAATGTAAACTAAGGATACACAAGCAGAGTTTCTGTTAACATAAAACAACAAACATTTTGGTAATACTACCAAACTTTAAAACATAAGTTTCTATGTACATGAGATAAAGTAATTCACTGATTACTGCAACATAAAACAGGCTAAAAACAAATATCCGTTAATGCAATAAATTATACCAATAGCGTATTTACTTGCTTTGGAACTACAAATTAGAAATTGGTACAAAATAGGTTCATTACCTACAAAATATTGTACGTCCTTTATTATCACAATACTAAAGATAATTTTAGATTTAATGACTAAACACTACGACTGTGAAAGTATGGACTCTTTTGACGCAGTTAATAACATCAAATGAGGATTCTTGTTAAAATTGAATTTTGTAAGGCATATTAAAGCTATAAAAACAATTAAAAATCGTACATTGTTTATGTGAAGTGACAGTACAGTAATTATAAAAACATCCACATAAACACACATAAATTTTAAGTAATGAACACTATCTTATGATGTGAAATGAAATTACAATGTTTAATTTGCAGGCAGATGAAATGATAATATAATAAAATTTGCAGTAAAACACGACACCTCGTAGCTCATGCTTTACTTTTAGCTAATACTAAGGAGTGAACCGCAGGTGGAAGCTGATGCAAATGTTTGTGGAAGTTGCGGCGAGTTTTAGAATTAATAAAATTACAGCAGGGAGTAGATGAATTATTTACATATACTTAAATTACCAGGAATTAACGTCCTTACATCTCTTGTAACTGTGGTTCACTCCTCAGCTAATACATAGCATACATATTAATATTCGATAAAACTCAGTCAAAATTAACTCCTTCAAAACGAAGTTATATTTTGTTCATTTCAAAAGTGTCATTAGAAAAAAGTAAAGCAAAAATTTAGTATCACACAGTTATCACTGCTACTTACAACTCAACAAATATAAAGACGCAATAGTCTATTGAAATCCTTAATACTAGCCTTAATAGAAATATAATCTTTTTAAAATCTGCTACTTTAAAAATTTACATTTTATAATATTTACAATGATTTACAAACGCTTTCGTCTATATATTTACACAATGCTTAGGAAGTTTTCTTATGGCGTTTATTTTTATAAGGTGAGGGGGGCGAAGCTGCTCTTTTTTTCTCTTCAGCTTTGCACATGGCACAGTGGAACACCTAGAAACAAAAAATTTTCAGTAAATCACAAGCTCATACATTAAGAAATACACATAGTAAAACAACATTTGTGATATCCCCATCTATTTTTGTACTTAAGATTAATACTTAAAGGAAAATTTTTATAATTCTTAACTACGTTTTTGTACTTCAACTTTGTTTATTTCATGCTTTAGACAGGATGTCCCATGACGTGTTGCGTGTACGTAATCTTTCGACCAAATATAGTTACACATTCTAATAAAGTTATGCCCTAAAGTAAACCGTTTTCAAAATACAGAATGTTAAATTATTACTTATTAAATAATTACATTTCAGAAAAGCCAATATTTATTTTTATTTTAGTTTAAATTCACTATAAAGATTATTCAAAATGGCCACCGTTGCTCTAGAAACACATTCTGGCTCTTCTTAAGAGAGATCTGGTTGCCCTACATAACATATCATTGTTATTCTGAATTAGTTCTGCTGCCTCAAAAATGCGTCTCCTAAAATCTTCAGCAGTCTCTGATGATGTTCGGTATACCATATCATGCATATGGCCCCACAAATAATAATCTAAACAAGTTAAGTCGGGAGATCTTGGCGGCCAGGGGTGCTGTTCTGCTCTACCAATTACACGCCCTTTAAACAATTGATTAAAAAATGGTCTCACATGTAATGCAAAGTACGCAGGGGCACCATCGTGCTGGTATCACATACCATGTCTGGTAGTCGCCGATTTGGGAATCTCAACCCATATTCTCGAGCAGCTGCTACCGAGTTTCCATCACAAAAACCATACCATACCGGAATGGATATCGGCGTACTCTAGCGTTGTAAAAATAAACATTATCAACACTGTTAATAAGCGCAAGTAGAGAAATCAACTTTAAGGTGCTTTACTGTTTGATATACAAGTAAATAAAATCATTTCCATAGTAACGTAGACATTTTGTATCATTTACCACTTAATATCATTTATTGTTTCGGCTGCTTCAGTATTTAACTAAAACAGGCCATACATTCTTTAATAGTCGATTTAGAGAAAATGACCACTCTTTAGTTTCGACTTCTTTTCTCCGCTCCTACACATAGTGACCTCACGTCATAGGACACCCTGTATATTTAAATGTGTTGCACATTCATACCCATAAGGATAATCTTTACAATAATTCAACAAACTATTAAACAACCGGAATTTATTATATTCAAGGTTATCAGATAACAAATGATGCCTATTAGTTATTGATAGTTTATTGTATTTTCTTCTTTAACAGATGCCTATAAATGCATTACATATGAGAAAAAAAGGAAACCTGACTGCACGTAAAGCAAGAGCAACTCACTTAACTCAAGATGGAGTCACTATCAACTTCAACTGGCAAATTATTACAAATGTTTTTATTCGATTTTCTAATGTGCATCACATTCATGCTTTTTAAAATTTGGGTCTATCAATTAGAAAATAATTATCATGATATTCAGAGGCACTTGTTGCTTCACTTCTTAAATATCAAATAAATAAGCTAGACAAAAATACTTGCAAATAGAAAACCTGCAGTCTACACGAAAAACTAGCTCAATTCAAATAACTCAAGATGGCGCTACTACCAATCTCAAGTAGCAGATTGTTTCAAATGTTTTTATTCTATTTGCTCCTATGCAGCATATCCATGCATTTATTTTATTCAGAATTATCTATTAGAAAATAATTATTGCTTTATATTCGGACGCACTTTTTGCTCCACTTCTTAAATAACAAATAAATAAGCTAGTCAAAAATATTAGAAAAAAAATCTGCAGTCTGCAAGAGTGACAAGTTCCATACAAATAACTCAAGATCAATTTCAAATATTCTTATTCTATTTTCTAATGTGCATCACATTCATGTTTTTTTATATTTAGGACTATCAATTAGAAAATAATTATTGCTTTGTATTCAGAAGCATTTTTTACCCCATTTCTTCAAATAAACAAGCTAGTCAAATATATCAGAAAAAAAATCTGCAATTAACAAAAAAGACAAGTACAATTCAATTAACTCAAGTTAGCGCCACTACCAATTTCAAATGCTTTTATTCTATTTTCCACTATGCATCATATCCACGTATTTATTTTATTGAGGATTATCAATTAGAAAATAATTATCATCATCATAATTGTGATCCTCGCTTGTACTGCTTGCGCAGTGTCGAGGCAGTGTGAGGCAAAGCGAAGCTAGTTTGTGTTATGCACACCAGGGTCCAACTCTGCGGATTACCCTGTTGATGTGAAACCGTACTTGACTTGCCTGGTGTGTGGATGTTTTTGTTTATGGTCTTGCTACTCCTCTAATGCGACTGTAATACGAGGAGTGCCATTAGTTTGAATCCCAATGGCAAATGGAAACCAGGACCCAGTACTGACCACCCAGGAAATTAGAAAAATTTCCGACCCCTGGAGTGATTCGAACCGGGAAGCGTCCATACTATTATACCCAAAGTCTGGCTGTCTTACCATTGAGCCACTCAGCTTCTTAAAAAATAATTATTTGCAATGCTAAAATAGGCAAAGAAGAAAAGTACTGTCCGACAATAGGAAAGTTTAGTAAACATGAAGAGTAAAATGAAAATGGTCTAAAACTAATAGGATTTGTAGCAGGGAAAAATTGCCGAATTATAAGTACGTGTTTCCAACAAAAAGAAATCTACAAGGGCAGATGGAAGAAATGTAAATCAAATTGATCACCTACTTATACAAGAAAGATATGCAGGGAGTATCAGCAATATAAGAACATATAGAGGCGCTGATATGGGATCAGATCGTTTTCTGGTAAAAGCAAAAATAAAGCTCGAAACGTTAAATATAGTTAAGGAGCAAAGAGGCCAACAAAAATGCTACCATGTAGAAAAGTTATTAGAGGCAGATATAGGAAGTAGATATCAGAAAAAGATCAAAGAAAAATACGACAAAATAGAGGAAGAAAGGACCGTTGAAGAAAAGTGGAAAAATTTCGAGAAAATAATAGAGACAGTTGCAGAGGAAGTAGTGGACAGAAAGAGAAAAAATAAAGTAGAGAGCTGGTTCAACAACGAATGTAGAAGAGAGCAGGAAAAAAGACAAAAAGCCAGAGAGAAGATGATCCAGACAAGAATGCCAGAGGACGTAGAGAAATACCGCAAACAAAGAAAAACAAAGAACATACAGAAGAATCAAAAGCGCCTATGGCGAAATGAAGCTACAAGATAAAATCCTATTCTGCAAGACAAAGAAGGGAATTTAATAGCAGAAGAAAATAAAAGGATAAGTAGATGGAAAGAGTACTTCGAAGAAATGCTAAATGAACAAACGGAGGGAGAAAATGGAAATGAAGTGCCGCCGTTAGAACTGAATAATACGGGGAGAGTGGAGGAGCCAACAAGAGAAACAGTCGAGGAAGTAATAGCAAAACTGAAGAACAGAAAAAGTCCTGGAAGAAACGGGATCACAGAAGAGCTCATAAAATACGGACTGCAGAGATAAGCGACAAGATATACGAAATAATCAAAGACGTATGGCGAGAAGGCAAGATACCCGATAGGTGGAATGTTTTAATCCCACTATACAAAAAAGGTGAATAAACCCGATGTGAGAATTACAGAGGAATTGCGCTTCTGGACGCTGTATATAAAATTCTTGCCACAATCGTCAAAAGCAGATTGGAGGTAGTGGCAGAGGAAGTGAGAGGTGACTATCAGGGTGGTTTTCGTAAGAATCGATCGGTAAAGGACCAAGTCTTCGTTATGAAAGAAATACAGACCACATTTTAGGAATACAACATAGAGATTCATGCTATTTTCACAGATTTTAAAAGAGCATCTGTATGATAAAAAGGGAACAGTTATACCAAGCAATGGAAGATCTCGAGATAACAGATAAAATAATTCAACTAGAGATGCTAACATTAAACGACACATCAAACACAGTCTTAATAATGTGATGTCCGAATCCTTTAAAGTCAAACAAGAGTCACCAGTGCCTGGCATATGCCGATGACATTACGCTACTAGCAAGAACACCAAAAGAGCTACAAAGGATAACAAGGAATCTAGAAAGGGCAGCGAGGAAGGCAGGACTGATCATAAATGAAGAAAAAACGAAATACATATATGATAATGAATGGAAAAGGGGGAATAAATACGGGAAGAGAACAAATAGAAATTAAACTCGACGATAAAAGGACGATGAAAATAGACAAGGTACAGAGCTTTGTATATCTTGGTGTGTTAATAACGGAAGAAAGGAACAATGTCAAAGAAATAGGAGCACGGTTAATGAAAGGAGATAAGTGTGCGGGTGCGTTGAACACGATATTGAAATCGAAAAGTGTATCAAGAAACGCGAAACTACGAGTGTATAAAACAGTGTTAAGGCCAACAATGACGTACGGATGTGAAGCTTGGGTGATACACAAAGTGGAAAAAGAGATGCTGGAAATATGGAAGAGAATGGTATTGAGGAGAATTTTTTGAGGTAGAAAAACAGCAGACGGATGGAAAAGAAGAAATAACGAAGATCTAGGACAGTTGTATGGAAACGCAACAATCACTCAATTCGTAAGGGCACAGAGGGTGAGATGGTTAGGCCATATAGAGCGTTTAGAAGACAGCAGGCAGACCAAGGAAACTGCTAATAAATAAACATTTCTATGTGATAAGACACCATGTGAAAAAACCATGTAACCAAACAACCACAAACAATAACATTCGATTTTTTAATGAGCTGCTGGCATCTTCTAACTAAGCACTATCATATGCTTATCATAGGAAATGAATTATTGATAAAAAAGTAGGAGTAATAAATAAATACAAGATAGCGATCAAAAAATCCAAACAGAAAAGATATATCTTTAAAAAGGTGATAACGAGGACTGGTTCTAACAAGTCATCTCAATAAAAAAAATACTAGACATTGAGAAATGTCTTAGGGATTTTACACTTCATGGGAATTCATATGTTAATTTCTAAACTAATCAGAGCCCTCTTAATAATGGGGAAATAGGAAAAAATACAATATATTATTGAGATATTACTTAGGGGCTTTACACTTCATGGGAATCCATAGATTCATCTCTAAACTCATCAGTCCTCTTAGTAATGGGAATCATAGGAAAATAAATAGAATACATTATTGAGAAATTTCTTAGGGGCCTTATGCTTCATGGGCATTCATAGGTTAATGTCTAAACTAAAGCCCTCTTAATAATGGAGACAGATTGGGAAAAAATAAAAGATATTTTGGGAAATGTCTTGGGTAGGGTGACCAGATCGGTACAACAAAAAAACGGGACGATTCTTTCGGTTACATTTATTTTCCAATATTTACAAAATAGGTCGCAATATCATCCAAAAATTTATCTTATCTTTATTATATATAAAAAACATTTAAAATCCATCCAGTTAAAAAAAGTTAATTTACAAAAATGTTAAGTGGTGTTTTCCAAATATGCCAAAAAAGTTTTATATAACTCTTCTGCATATTGGTAATTGAAAGTACACTCTTTGGCATGTTGTCTATACTTTAGGGATGTAATATGAATTTTAAATATATTATTAAATATTGTTAATTAAGATCTACACAGGCTGTTCACTGGACAGTCGTGCACTGCACATGGCACTACTCGCACTCGTGAGTAGTAGTGAGCAAACACGATCTGATTAGATCAATTGATTTTTGTATCCAAGTTCGATAGAAGTATTTGATGTATTACGTGGAGATAGAAACAGACAAGAAGTAACAAAGTAATATAATTCTTCCAGCGACTTTAAAATGATTTCAATATTTTAAGGCAAATTATCTATATACAATAACTAAAAATTATTTGTATTTGAAAATCGGGACATGCCCCAAAAATACATCTTGAGGACACTGGGACATTCAATAGAAAACAAAGGGACAAATCTCGAGAAATCAGGACGTTTGGTCACCCTAGTCTTAGGGCCTTTATACTTCATGGAACTTCACAGATATATCTCTAAATTAATCAGAATGGGGACTAGTGGGAAAAACAATACTAGACATTATTGAGAAATTTCTTAGGGGCTTTACAATTCATGCAACTTCACAAATTCATCTCATAAATCATCAGAGCCCCCTTAATACAACTGGGCACCATGGGCAAAAAAAAATACAATACATAATAGACATTTCTTAGAAACCTTACTCTGTATGGGATTTCACAAATTCATCTCTAAACTAATCAGAGCCTTCTTAATAATGGGGACTATTAGGACAAAAATACAAAATGTTACAGAGAATTTTTTAGGAGCTTTACACTTCATGGGACATCAGAGATTCATCTCTAAACTAATCAGGGCCCTCTAAATAACGGAAACCGTTGACCGTTGGGAAAAACATAATAGACATTGAGAAATTTCTCAGGAATTTTCCACTTCATGGAACTTCACAAATTCATCTCTAAACTAATCAGAGTCCTCTAAATAAGGGAACCCATTGACTGTTGGGAAAAAAATATGAGGCATCATTGAGAAATTCTTAGAGGTGTTGCATTTCATGGGACTTCATGGATTCATCTCTAAATCTGTTGTCAGATACAAAACACAAGACATTTGAGAAATCTCTTAGGGGCTTTACACTTCATGGAACTTCACGAATTCATCTCTATAATAATCAAGAGCCTTCTTAATAATGGAAACCATTGGAAAAAAAAATACATACAAACACCGAGAAATTTCTTATGGGCCTTACTCTTCGTGGGACTTCATAGATTCATCTCTAAATCTGTCATCAGAGCCAACTTAATTATGGAGAACATCAGGGAAAAAATACTGGACATTATTGAGAAATTTCTTAGGATCCATCACTTCAGGTGAATTCATAGATTAATCTCTAAACGAATCAGAACCCTCTTAATATTGGAGACCATTGGGGAAAAATACAAGACATTATTGAGACATTTTTTTGGGACCCGTTGGGAGAAAAACTACAAGACATTTATATAGAAATTTTTTAGTGACCTTACACTTCATGGAACTTCAGAAATTCATCTCTAAACTTATCAGAGCCTTCTTAATTATAGTGTAATCACATTACAGGGGCTTGTTGAGTAGACAGATTATTGGCGAGTAAAATAAAATATTATTATCTCCATGTATTCTAGCTTCCCATACACTGCAGCTAATAGAATTTCAAGGAATCATTATTTAAAAGTAATAAAACCTAACCTTAAAGTACAGAATCATTGTGCACTAGTAGTAAATATACTATTTTGGTAGAATTAATACTAGGCTTTCGTAGAATAAAGTGAATTATTTTACCTAAAAACATTCAAAATTTAGATTGTTTTCTAAAATTCCTAATCTTTAGCAAACTGTTTGCAATCAAAACACTGCCCCATGCATATTTAGAACAATTGCTAGTTTTTAAAATTTTAAGCATAAAAAACTACTTACATCGGGTATATTGGTTTTCTTAATTCGTGCACATGACAGATGGATCCAAGTGAGGCAACGCGAACATTCGATCATGGGTCGGCCGGCAAAAGGCTTCCCACAGTAACACGTGACCAAATCATGTGAATCGCTCCCTTCGTCCGTTTCATCTTCACTAGGTTTATATTCTTGGCTCGAACTAGCAGACTCCGAATTTGATTCGGAATTTACACTACTTCCCGAACTATCTAATGGTGGGCTGTGATTTGCGCTGTTTCGAAGTTCCTGCACAAAAAATATTATCTCTTATATTCGTGGCTGAAATTAGAAGCTAGCTAGGTTATGTACAGAGGAGCAATGTTTCGAGCTGACTAGCTACACGAGCCTAGCTGATTATTAATTTTCTGGCGGAATAAATAATCACCATAAAAATAGACTTACCTCGTTTCTCTGTGCATCATAATTTTCATATTGTAAAACGTAAGTACAAAATAAGTAAAAATCTTCGCTAGTTCTGGGACGTTTGGGTTCATTTGCATCTTCCTTCTGAAATAAAAGCAATGCTAAGAAGCTCGCAAATACGTGTAAGGAAAGTGAGAAAGGCCAAAAACTGCTGAGAAGTATAAAAACTAGAAGCTATAAAGGCCATACATATTGAATTATTATGAAATTCTAGTCCGAAACCTAACCTACTTGTTTGGTCAATAAAATTAATAAAAATGTTTTACTTACGTTTTCTTCATCCATTTTTTACGTGCAAACCTGTAACACAAAAAGGAAACCGTGATTACGTTTATTAATAAAATGGGCCTAAAATAAAGTAATTAGAAGTTATAAATGAATATGCTAAAGAACTGCAAGAATAAAACCTTACCCAATAGTTAATAATTTGTCATTTCCTAAGGAGCTCCTTATATTTGAAGAACCGAATCGAATTATGCATTCCACTTTAAATAACAGTTTTAAAATTTTTGATTATTCGCGTTTTACAAAGTTTGGAAAATTTTATAATGCTACCATAGTATACACTCGTACGTCAAAGAAAAGAATGGTTATATATGAACCTCTCTACAAGCCACTGATGGATATCTCATGGCGCCAATTTTAAAATTTGCATTCCACTTCTATTTCATTTTCAAGTTTGCCTTCACCCGACTAATTTCAAAAGAATTCTGCGAAAACACGCTTTACTTTATTCGATTAAAATATTGTTGTATAATTGAAATTATTTTTATATAATTAAATAAAAATAATACTAATACTCGGAATTTTATTTTCTACTTTGAGAATTCTATCAAAGGTCACAACCTTATTATATACCTATACTGATATTGCGCTCTGGTTATATTTTCATTACCATATAAATCAAAATTGCGAAAAATAAATATTTTTTTCATGTAGGTATTAATTCGCCGTTTCCTGAGCTGTTATACAGTTTTTTTTTTAGTTTTTGTATTTAAAGTAATGAAATTCAGGTAATCCTCAAAAAAATTGACAACACTATTTGTTACAAAATTAAATTTAAAAACTGGAAAATTTGTAGAAATATTCAAATTAAATTAGATAATTAGCATGGAATTTTGCTTATCATTTTCATTAATTAATCCTTTAGTTTGGATAAATTAATTTTGTTTTGCCAAACTCAGATTTATTTTTCGATTTTCAAATTTAAGTTTAAAATTATAAACTGTTAAATATTCACTAAAACCAATAATTCAGACACTCTTTCATGTTTTATGAATTTTAATTAATTACAATTTGAATATACAGTGAAAGTCGGAAAATCTGGACCAGTCGGTGATAACCAGATTTTTATATTATAATTCCAATTTAAGGAATCATTCATAAAAAGGACAATATAATCTTAAACTCTAGTTCCCAACCTCACAGTTTCGGAAATACAGAGTATTTCTGAAGAAAAAATATAATTAATATTAAATAGTATTGTATCTAGCATAATGCTATATGCTTTTGCTATCCACAATTTTAATGTTTCTTCACCGGGCTGATATATAAAACTGACTTAATATTTGATAATAAAACACTTCTACAAGTAAAATCTTGTTTTTATTTTCATTGAAAACATTTATGTATATAAATATAGAAACACTCTTTTACGAAGATCATATAAAACACACAAGACATGAATTCACAAACGTCAGTACTGTACAAATTAAAATAACCTAATATTCGACACTCCACAACAAGCATACACAAATACAATTTTCCTTTACAAAAGTATGAAAACCCTAACTCAGTCAAAGTAATAACAAATTCAGATGCCAAATATGAAAACTTAAAAGTAACGAAAAGATCTATACATTTCAACAACATAAAATTAATAACATATTGGCCATGACCCCGTGACCGTTACCCAATCACTTCAATTACAAGATACTTAATACAAAAAGAAAACAATTTGTCCTAATCTTTAGTATGAAGATATAACAGGTTGCATATTATTGTATATCGTGGAAATGGTTCGATGTATAGTCCGAAAACTAGGTCTGTCTACCGGCTTCTGTTGCCAACACTGCTTCATGAGTTCATATACAGGATAGGGAGTGTTATCTGGGCACGACAATACATTTTCAGCTTTCAAAAATCTCACCACTTCTTCATGGGTCATTCCAAAGTAAGGCTGAAGAGCAAATGAAAATATTTCCCACAGACAAACCCCAAATGCCCATACATCCGACTCAGCAGTGTATTTGTTATACAGAATACTTTCAAGAGGCATCCATCTCACTGGTATCGCATCATGTTCATCGCCTTTATAATAATCCTAAACCAAACCAGAAATAACGTTAGAAACACAAATTAGCAGAACACAAACCTGCAGGTATATTTTTTGTGATAAACCAAAATCCGCTATTTTCACAACCATACTATCATCTATGAGGCAGTTTCTTGTTGCAAGATCCCTGTGGACAAATTTTCTATCTGATAAATATACCATGCCGGAAGCTATTTGCAATGCGATGTTTAGGAGGTCCAAATGGCCAATCTGATTATCCCTGTATATTTCACGATGTCCATCCTCTACATCCATGCTTCTAATAATGTAATTGTTAGGTGAACATTGCCTGCAAATTAAAATATACATAGTATTTTACTTCTTTTGTAAAAAAAAACGTACCTTAAAAATTCATTTAAATCTCCCCGTCCCATGTATTCGAAAAGTAGGCACATGGGTCGCCCCATAGCACACACCCCCAATAATTTTACAATATTTGGATGATCAAACTCAGCAAGCAGGCAAGCTTCCTTTTCAAAATCGTCCTGCAAATCTTCCGATGCTTCTTCTTTTAGCATTTTTACAGCTACCATTGTAAAATCTTCTCCAGGAACAAGAGCAGGTGCTTTTGCTTGGAAGACTCTTCCAAAAGCACCTTGGCCCAAGTCTCTTATGTATATGATATCATTTCTGGGATACTCCAACTGCTCTAACTTTGGATTTAATGTTATTGCCGTTCTGTAATGTTCAGAAAATATTATTATTTCGTTAATTTAGTGTTACACCGATATACCTATGATATGTCATATTGCTTGGTAATTTATCAAGGTCGATGGTGACCTCACCAGTGCCTGTTCGGTCGTATCCACTACGTCGTTTGTGTATTCGATGGCATATAAGAAACATTAATAACATAAATACTAAAATACTAGCTAAGCCAATTCCACTGGCAATAAGTAGAAATTTAGGAGTCCATATCTTTTCTTCTTTTACAATAGATTCGACACATCTGGGTATGTCACAGTACTGCCATCTAATAGACGAATTTGTGGTAAAACACCAAGGAACATGTTCTTCCGCTCCAGCATTCCTACAGTAATTTTCAGCATCTCTGAGTTCTGAGAATACATTTGGGGGGCGTACATGAGAATGAGGAATTTGTGAGTCCCAATGTTGACACTCTAAACCATCCTTTGTTTTGTTGACTTTACCTTGATAAAAGCGTCCCCTATCTTTGATGCAATCATCTGTCGGAAGAAAAAATATGCATTCTGATATTTTTGTATGAGAAGCATACCTACATGTGATTTCTTCAGTCTTCATTTCAGTTAGTCCTGCATATGAGCAAGATCTTGAGCTGTTTTCAATCTTGTATTTTGGTAACTTATCACAATCAGGCAGCTCAAAATGGCCTTTGGATTGAAAATAAATGCCCCGTTGTTTATTATCTTCGACAAGAGCCCAATCGATATGACAGAACTGCTGTTTTACCGCAATACAATCTTCATAACAAAGCGGCAAACCGACCTCATGATTGTTTTGCATTGAGCACTCGGGAAAGGCATACAAACATAGAAGTTTCTATGAAACAAAATTACAAATTAAAGAACACTGTCGCTGATTACCACAGCCAACTAATATACAGCTTTGCTTATTTTAAGTTTGTAGAACATACTTCTGCTGCACTTCGACAGGGTTCCTTTAATTCTTCAATTATCTCCTCCCAAAGTTTGGTAGTAATTTGCTCGTTTAACCAGCCTCCTGTATTATCATTCGACATGTTGTACCAGACAAATCGGGTATTATTAAGGTAGCTACTGCATATTTTTCCATTGTAAGAGGCACAATAACCATCATATTCGGCATTACAAATTGTGGTAGCTATTACAACTAATATTAAATAGGAAATATTCATAATTCCTGACTTTTCGTCATTTACTTCGGCTTGGTTTATTTTAAATGCACTAGGACATTTAACCACAAACTCATTTTTCAAACTAAAATTTTTCTACTCATATTGTTGGTTAAAAAACGTAAACATTTGTTGACACCCATGTCACACTATGACAGCTGTCATTTCCACGCAGTTACAGGGAGGGGCCATAACATGCCATAATTTTAATATTTTTATTAAATGTTAACTTTGAACTTTCAGTTATGTAAAATAGTTAATGTCGTTATAAACAATTACACTTAATTTTTACATACAATAATAATATTTATTATTTCGTTTCTTCTCCCCATTAAATGTAGCTCTAGGAAGGAGCGTTTTACCTCTTAGCTGCCTACCTCCCATTAAGTGCCATCTATACATGTAGAAGGATTATCATCACTTTAACACAGGGTAATTCAAAATTAAATGCAGTTTATTAAATAAGGTACAAGACAATTTTTAAAATATTAATAAAAGATTAACAATCACAACAAATGAAACTCGAAATATAAATAAAATATAATTATTGCATAATTTACTACACAACACACAAAAGTTATGACATAAATACGTTACAAAATTATTTTATAGTACTCGTCACATCTTTAAACTCATTTTAGTTATGTAATATTCAGTACAAACGTTAACAATCTGATTTGAAATTACCAACTACTTGTAACAACCTCAAAACTGATTAAAATTATGTAAAATATAATTTATTAAAGGACAGTAGTACTTAATGTACACAATAAAATTATTATAAACATTCCTTTGTACATATTTTTAAAGTTTAAATCATAAATATAAAATTGTGATAGATAATTTTAATACATACATCACAGATTATTGTTTATATACAATATGTTGGTTGATTAGATTTAAAAAAATTATTTTAACAATAGTATAAAGACACGTTACAAACAAACTTTCTAACAAACAAAAATTAATGATTAATTTACAAGTTTTACTTAAAATGGACGAAATTTATATTGTTATTGCATGCATTTGATTATGAACAAATACACAGGTTGATTATTTATTCAGACATTTTTAAATATGTTCTTATTACCATAATACAAACTTGTATCACTGATATGTGCTAAAATTTTTTCATTGTTTTTATGATTACAGTCAAACTTCTGTAAGTCAAATTTTTCTATATCTCGAATTGTTAAAGAAATTTCGACGACAAAATCGCATTTTACCTTATATATTGTTTCTATATCTTGAATCTTTCTATAACTCGAAGCAAAATTTGGGATTTTTGAAGGCGATGAACTTCCTTAACACGAATTCTAGTATTGCATATTTTTTTTGGGCAAAATAAGGTGAATACCTTAAGACGGAAGTGACCCTAACAATTTATAATTGCAGTAGGTATTGACAATTGCCTTATAGCTTAGGTAATTTTTGTAATCGCTGCAGTAGCAAAGACGAAAATGTCTTATCTGATAACAAAACAATTCCGATAGTGCCAATTCCACCTTCAATTACAGAAATATGGCATTTTTTAAGCAAGTGTAGCAAATATTTGTGTATCGTGCAATAACAAGTTTAAAGCAATTTGTCGATAATTTTTTAGTCCAAAATAATCAAAAATCAGAGTTTTTTAAGAAATAATGTTTCCCATTCAGTGTTTTCTTCTTTTTTGTTTGTATTTATGTGTATTACATCTGTTATATATGTTTATACATATAGTTTGTCGGTGTCATATAGTGTAGTCATATATTTACTGTCCAAAAATACAAGTGGAAGTGTTATTTTCCTCATTTTGTGTAGGTGTTTCTATAACTCGAATTTTTTTTGGTGAATCATAGAGATTCGACTTAGGGAAGTTCGACTATAGCTTGTTATTGCAAATTTTGATAAAACTATCATTATCAATCTTGTTGCACCTAGACAACAAAACTTTGTATTATCAATAATAAAAATTCAATAAGCCTTAAATAATCACCGTGTATATCCCAAATAACTACTTAAACAAAGCAGCAAGTTGGGTAATCGTATGTTCTTGAGCAAGTGCAGCTAATTCTTTTACCCACTCGTCCAAAAGAACGGCACACAGGGCGATATGTTGTGATTCAGTAAACTTTGGATGAACAAAAGTTTGCGCTGCATCTTCAAGTGGTGCAACTAATGGCAAGCTGGTTTCTATTTGGCTGGGTCTTCTTCCAAACATGTTCGAAATAGATGATAATGATGATGTAAAGCTTCGTCTCTTGGGGCCATTTCTTTGGAACGGCTCTAGTGATTCAGTACTTGTTGTGGAAACAATCGAATTTCTGCTGTCCAGAGCATTTCGTCTTGCATTCACAAGCCGAGTTTCCCTTTCCAACAAAAAATTCCTTGCATGACGTATTAAATTTCCGCTGTCTGATTGACGACTCATGTATTCATCGATCTTCTGTTTTGTGGAACCAATAATCTTTAAAAAAAGAAGACGTAACTAATAATTAAACATATCTTTAGCATGATATATTACCTGAAATAAGGATGGCACATCTGGTTGAAGGACCAAACTATGATCCAATAAATAAGCTCGAAGTAACGGTTGTGAATACACAGCTAATCTTGAAACAAGTCCTGTCAAGTGCAGGTTAACATACAAAGAATTTGAAATCATATTATTTAGTTTTCCTAAAACTACCATTAGAAATGGACCAGCAGTGCCGGTTGAACTTAGCTGTTCACTGGTATCACTTAATTGTCCGTTTAAATTGCACTGTTTGTTAGTTTCACTTATATTAGCTTGGGAAACTTGCCAGATAGGCAAGGACGCATTGGATTCATCTGTAGCCTCATCGAACTTTATTTTTAAGCTTTCATATCCACTACTTTCACCTAATGATGGTAAACTGTTTGCACTTTCTGCTGAAACAAGACAAAGTTCTAACACATGTTCAAAAATTAAAATACAGCTTTCATACACAAACTCCATTTTATAATTAATAATATATAACAGGTTATACACAAAATTTGAATAATTCTGGAAAGGAAAGTTTCCATAGATATCAAATAAATCCAAATGAGATTTATAATAAAAATGAAGTTTTTGTAGTAATTAAAAAAATATTTATCAAGGTTTGATTAATATTTATGAAAAGCTTTATATTTAAAAAGATTAATCTGTTTTTCCGTTATAGTTTTGTACTTTTGATCCACTCTGTATAATATTCTACTCTAATCAATAATAATAAATTACAAACTTAAAGAGTTGCCTTTCGGAGATCTCTAAAATGTTTTGAGAGACATCTTTAATCAACACCAAAAATAGCAGCTTGTAAAAAAATGCATCAAGAAACAAACTTCATTGCTATTTAAGAAACATGAAGGTAGTCTGTGTATTAAGAAAAAACTTACGTTCAGCTTGGATGTTAAAAAGTCTATACTCATGTTCTTAATATAGTTTTGTACTTTTGGCCCACTCTGTATAATATTATATTCTAACCAATATCAATTACAAAATTAAAGATCTGACCTCAAAAGGTTTGATAGACATATTATCATCTTAAAATCAACATAAAAAATATTAAACCTACCATATTTTACAGCTTGTGAAACAAACATTA
This sequence comes from Limonius californicus, assembly GCA_014611495.1. Classification (NCBI taxonomy): domain Eukaryota; kingdom Metazoa; phylum Arthropoda; class Insecta; order Coleoptera; family Elateridae; genus Limonius; species Limonius californicus. The sequence continues at coordinate 88,020 of JABXWE010000383.1, read as the reverse complement.
AAAATGCATCAAGATAAAAACTTCACTGCCAGCTAAGGAACTAATAATCAACATAAAGATAGTCCATAATCTACAATAAAAACTCTATACTCATGTTCTATAGTTTTCTACTTTTGAGCCACCCTATATAACATTCCACTCTTAACGAATAATAATAAACTGCAAAATTAAACAAAGCTGAGAGTTGAATTGATTTTAAAGCACATAGTAATTACTGCGTTCCAATGATCTAAGAAAAATCACGCAATCTTTTCCTTTAGTTAAATAAAAGATGCTCTCAGTATGAAGATTCACACTTATGGTTTACCCAATATGTTTTACTATTAACAACTGCAAAATTGTACTGTACAGTAGTAAATATGTTCTAAAATGTTTTACGATCTTTGCGTTTTCATTAACATTTTGAAATGACAAAAAATTAAAAATATTAAAGCTTACCTGACAAATTCGTGTCTTGTGGTGTGGAACTATCACAACCGGTGTATGAATTACTCCAATGAGAACATGCAATTTGGCACGCTGCAATTTTATTTCTAGCATCACACAGATAAGCGTGATAGTTTCCATATAAACTTTGTTGCCCACCGTAATGGTTCCAGTGTATACTTTTTCCATCTAGTCTTGGAGAGGCTCCAGCTGTTTCGCAACAAGAGGGTGCTAACAATAATAATCTCTCAAAACTATGGCAGTGTGGATCAAGAGGTAGTAATTTTCTTCTCTGTGACAACATCAAATGAAGACATGGTTGCAGGTGCTGAAATACTAACTCCAACATCAAATCCTCACAGTTAATATCCACCATCGTTTCAAAAAGAGCAATTGTTACTAAACACAAAGAATCTTCCGAATGCATTCGTTGTATTAAAATGTGCAACAATCTCTGACCATCATATTGTTGTTGCAGTAAGAACTGCAGCAGGGGATATAACAATCCAGGATGAGTAACTGTTCGCAAAATGAGCTCTAAATATGCCGTTGCTGCAATTTTTTCTCCTACTGTTGTTTGAAGAAGAGCAGGTCCCAAAACCGGTATTAAAAATCCTCTGTATAAAAATTCCTGTAGTTGCCGTCTAACCATTGGATGTGCCACTTGAGCTACAGCATTGCTAAACTCAAGTGAAGTCACAAAAGTTGATAAATCTTTTATGTCATTTACATCATCGGGCGTCAACCGATGCCAGTCTGGTGCAACAATGTCAGCTAAAACATGTGGCAGGACGGAATAAAGGCCACTAAGACCAGAAGCAAGCAGAACACAAATATTTGAATGTTCTGCTATGTAGACTCCAACATTTCTCTTCTTCTTTGAAAGAGACATGCATAGTAAAAGAGCATCTCTTGCCTGCATGCCCACTGAATCTTCGCGATGAACAAATGGTATCAATAGTGAAAAAATTATGAACCTATAAAAGTAATTTTACATTTAAATAAAATTTTCAGTGTCACCGAAGTGTACTTACTTTGAATTACTTTGATCTTTTGAGAAAAACAAATCTAATAAATCGACATTTTGCATAAGAAGTACGCATAACTGGTAAAGCAGGGCAACCAGCCGTTTTTCAACATCTTTGTTTGGGAATACTTCTCCGTGGCAAGATTGTAGCAACTTAAGCATAGGTCTCAGAAAAGGTTCGTGAACTAGTAATAAATGCCGAGACTGACTAACTAACATTTCGTATAATTTTAATTGTTCTAAACGAACAGCATTGGTATACCTTAAATAAAAAGATTAATGTGGGGCGCTTGCATAAAAAAAACATGACTACAAACTTACTTTCCTGTTCGTATACCCCATTCAAATAATCTATCTAAAATATTTTCACTAAGAAGATGTTCTAAACAACGTGAAGTGGTTGAAATGGGTAACGTAATTTGGTCGATTTTCTTAACATCATATAACAACAACGTGACCATTTGTTCCAAATGGTTGACAACCCCCAAGACATCATCGTGACTTGGTAGTTGCTATACAAAAGAAAGGTAGAGGGTAAATAACCTCAAACAATCTGATCCTACTTGAGTATTTGCTGGTGAAATTTACCTGACTTCTTAGTATAATTTTGAAAGCCTGTTGCCAGTGTTCTTTAAAGCTATCATAGCACGCAGTAGGGTCACACTCTTCGTCTGTACTTAATAAAGCTCGAGGTTGTTGGCGAGTTAAGCCTATAAATGAATTGTTGCGTAACCAATCCATTTTAATAGAACTACCCTTAAGAAAAAGGCTCCCACATTATACTGCTATTATTTAGGGTTTGCACAGATTAATATTTATTGCTGAACTTTCCATTTTATTAATTAAACTGTACGAAACCATTATCAATTAAAAGTCTGACAGATAATACGACTGACAAACACATCATCGATGTATACCAACTTTTGTTCTCTGAAACTTTCCAAACTTTCTTTAGTACCCGGTATCGATGCAAAGTTGGTATTACACAAACGTCACAGGTTTTACTTTTATTCAAAATGCCTTTCATAGGTGGCTTTGGGTCGTATGTAGGCAGAATCCTAAAAGCCACCGAATCCTACCATAGGGCCTTTAGTTATATACAGTGGCGGATTTACGATTTTGCCGCCCTTAGGCTGATATATTTTGCCGCTTAGTCTTGTTAAATATAACCATAGGCGTAAATAAGATTTTGGCGCCCGTGTCAAATCATTAATTTGATTCCCTTGGGGTTATTTCAAATTCGTCTTTTCGCAAGTACTTGCGAATTTGGCGCCTTCTGAACCTCTCGCGAAGTGGCGCCCTTGGCTACTCTCCCTATCAAATGTTATCTATTAGGTCACTGAATCTCACTACTGGCTGCTGCATGGAAGATTTAGGACAGTACAATTGTTTACTAATAGTAAACTGCATACCAACTATAAAACAGCATTGCGTACTATATACACTGTATGTACTACCGACAATTCAAAAAGTGAAATACTGACCAACTATTTATCAAAAGCGTTTACAAGCATAGGCGAAAATAAAAATGCACTAAACCGCTTACAAATCGAAAATTAAACCAAAGACACCCTTTCTTCCACCCCAAATAATATTGAACCAATTATACCAAGCGAAATCAAAGAAATAAACTTCCAAATAATAAAACACCTGGTCACGACCTAATTACACATACTTTACTTCAGAATCTACCCAAGAAAGCTATAGCACATTCAGTAGCCCATCCATATTTAATGATCGTCTTACCGTCTTAGGTGTGCCTACTTTCCGGATCAATGGAAGTATGCTATGATTCTACTGTTTCATAAACCAGTTAAGAAGGCAAATGGAACCTCAGGTTATAGATGTATAAGTCTCCTTTCAAACATCTCTAAAGTATTTGTAAAAGCGATAAACAAAAGCCTCATAATATTAATTAAATACGAAAACATTATTCCGAAATACTAGTTTGGATTCCGACCCCAGTACTCTACCATCTATCACTTAAAGCGGATTACAGAATATATTGAATCAGGGTTAGAAACCAAAAAATACACAACAGTGACAGTCTTCATCGATATCAAGCAGGCTTTCGATAACGGAGTCGTTTTTAAACTCATTAGAATCAAGACGCTAAACTATTTTATTCATAGCATTAAACCTTTCCTTGAAGAACACAAATTCTCAACAGTTATAAATTGCTTTTTCGGAACAAAAAGCAGCGGCAGTAGGAGCACCACAGGGGTGAATACTGGGCCCATTATTGTTTAACATCTATGTCTACGACATACCAGAGGTAACAAATTGTACCTACTACACTTGTGATGTTTATCGACGATATTACGATCCTAAGCCAAAGCAACGAAACGATATAAATACTGCTAATGCTCAACTGGAGTGCAATGCTAGTACGCCTCCAAGTGGTGCACCCTGGTAACGCTAAAGAGCTACCACATTGGCTACTGGGCCAAATAAACTAACACAAAAGGCTTCCAAAATCCAAATGCAGGCCACGTTTGTTTGGAAAGTCAATAATAATAATAATAATAATAATAATAATAATAATAATAAGGTTTATTCAAACATTAAAAAACAACATCTATACAACTTATTTGTTTTGTAACAACATTTTACAATTGGCAGATCATTAGATTATTTTGTCCTAGTCGGTAATGTTTTAAATAAACTAGTATTGCTAACGCAAAAAAAAACTCACAGAAGCTGTGCTTGTGCGTGAGCTGTTGGATTGTAACTAAGTCTAAAGTAACATTTCTCTTAATTGTTATACTTAATATAATCAGTCTTATCAACTAAAATTGTTTATTTAATTGCACAGTTTATTTTATTGCACTACACATCTAAATGGTAAATAGCGGACGCAAGCGACTTTCAACCTTATATCCCGACAGTATCTTTACCCTCTATCTAGCACTCTAGCCTACGGTTGCTTATACATAAAGAAACCTGGGTACACCCAAATGAAAGCACACGCAATCATCTAGAACATTTCCTCAGAATTTCCTAGTACCTAATAGGAAGATATAGACAAAGAATAACAAGATAGGAAAGAAATAAAAATAAGAACGACACCAAACAAAGAGTAGGGGAGACTGTCCTAAAATGACATACCCAAACTATATTATACAAAACGGTGGGGAAAATTTTTAAATAAACAAACTAAATGGTTTTAATGTTTATATTTGAACCTTGTTACAACAAATACTACAAGTTATTTTACAAAAAAAAGAACAACTAGCTCAGAAATACAATCATTGGAAAAAACTCACTATTCTACGTATTATAAATTTATCAGGTAAAATGACATAGTATAAAAGAACCTACTTCTTAATTAAATAAAAAAAGAGAAACGGAAAAAACCTTGACAAATAAAACAGTTGTGACTTAGTCGAGGCAAATTTCGCAAATAAATTGCTTGACTCTTCTGTCGACCCCGGCGCAATCTGTGTGGCACCAGCTTAGGCACATTTGGCATCTAATCCAAGTTTCGTTGGATTTTGAAGAAGTGTACAGCTCATTACAATAGATACATGATGCATCTTCTTCATCACTGACCTCCATTTCCCCGAAATCTACATTTTGTTCACCGTCACTCTCATTGTCAACAATTATTTTCTTTTTAACTTTATTTCGATCTGATTTTCTTTTCTCTGTTTCGAGTTTCTTCTCATACTTTGCTTTTATTTCTTCTAACTCTGGTGTGTTGGTTAATACACCAGACACTTGTACTCTTTTTCTTTTCTTTTCTGTAGAAGTTACCTTTTTTGGAGGTGGGGAAATCACTGAAAGTGAAACTGATGTGTGTGCAGAACCATCACTTCTACTTGGCAACATCACATTGTGATCTACGAGACGCGCAGGGTTAACTTCAGCTGTGTTGTGAGGTTGATCCAGTGGTTGATCAGTCACAGAACTGGGCAAAAACATATAATCTGGGAAGATATCTGAGTTAAGGGGAAATATCCCTGTTTTAGCAAAACCTGATGTGGCTACTGCCGTTGTAGCTGCTTTTCCATAAGCTACAGAAAATAGTTTTCCGATCTGAAACTGCGTTACGACACGGCCTGGATTACATTTTAGCCATCTATCAACTTCCTGGTTGTAATAGGCTGATAGTGGGCCAAAAAATGTTACATCCAGTGGTTGAATGCGGTGGGTGCAATGAGGAGGGAGGCACATCAGAGAAACACCATTTTCTTTGGCATATTTAAGTGCTGGATAATATTTGTGGCTAGAATGCCCATCTAATATCAACAAGATTTGATTTGCAAGTGATGCGCGAGAATGTTTTACCAAATGTTTTAACCAAAGTAAAAATAGCTCACCGGTCATCCAACCTGACTCTTGACATAGTAGAAGTGTTCCAATTGGCGCATCGTCTACAAGTTCTTTTTTATATTTTTTTCTGGCGAAAATAAGTGCAGGTGGAACAAAAGAACCAATTGCGTTCATGCAACAAACCATTGTCGTGTGAGTGCCACGTTCTGCACTGGTTATTGAGCCTACCTGTTTTTTACCTTTGCTGGCAAAAATCTTTGGTGGTCTTTGTACTGTGGAGAGGGCAGACTCATCCATGTTATAAATATTATTAGGAGGAAATTTGAAAGTATCCAGATGATTCTCTAGTTGCGCGAAAAATTTAGCGATTTGAGGTTTATTGAAACCCTCAGCTCTCGCTGCTGACGTTGGTTCCGGTTTTCGCAAGCTGACTTCAGGGTGACGTAAACGAAAACCTCTGAGCCATTCAAATCCTGCCATTTTTTCAGTTTTACGAAATCTATGATCCAAATTATTTGTTTCTGCAAAGTCATACGCTAACTTTCTCAAGTCGGTTACGGTTAGTCCAAAAAGCATATTTTCCCGCGATTTAATGTGGTCCACTAGTTCATTTTCCATATTCGCCGGAAAAGTTGTGGAAAAACGTCCTAGACCTTTTTCAATCCCTTTTACTCTTTTATTTTTATTTTGAGCGCGTCTTCTCAACGTTGCTTGCGGCACATTATACTGCTTTGCAGCGGCAAGCCAGCCAATACCGCCCCGCTCTATGGCCTCAATGGCCAGCCTCATTGATTCCCGACTCCACGCCTGCCTGTTGGTGTTTCTTTTATATAATCCAACCATTCTGCAGATAAATAAAAAAAAATTGTTTTAAATGTTTAATCCATGGACAAAAACCACCGCAAGTTAACTCGGCTAAAATGACATATCTATGTCATTTTAGACGCATTGCTTCTGTGTCATTTTACCTGAGTTAGCCTTTTACCAAAAACATAAACAATCAAAATGTACTTACGTTTTTAATGAAAAGGAAAATGTACATAAATCGAGTGTAAATAACAATAGTTGAAAACTGTGGAACATCAGTTTAATTTAAACACTTTTAATAACTGTTTTTAACACCGTAATAAGGTTCGAATTAAAGATCAGAAGCGGCAGAAACGAGCAAACGTCCGCCAAAACTACAAATGAGGGTTATAGCAGATGAGATTGCAGAAATATTGTTGAAGTGTCTTACTTGTTTCGTAGATGGCGCGACATGCCCTGAAAATTTCTCATATACGCACTATGTCATTTTATCTGACTATGTCATTTTAGGACAGTCTCCCCTATACAACAACGAGAAACTACAAGAGGAAGAATATCAAACAAAGTATCAACAAAGAATTACAACACTACTAAGCGAAACACCGGACACTAATTTAACCCAGAACTTCAGGAAAAATGGGAGTAAATATTGACATCAGTACACACCGCAGCAAGGGAAACCATAGGAGAAAAAACAAAAGCAAAGCGAAGCAATTGGTACGATGAAGAATGCAAGAAAACGCATAAAGAGAGAAATGAAGCTAGGATAAAAATGATCCGTAGAAAAACTAGGGCCAGCACAGAAGAATTCCAGAACAAGAGAAGATATTCCCAAAACTTGTGTAGAAACAAAAAGAGAAAATAAGAAAAAAAGAGAGAAAAAATGGAACAAGAATACGAAAAAAAGGACGCACGAGAATTCTACCAAAAAGTAAAAAAAAACAAATGGAAGGAATACTTTCAAAAATTACTGAATAGTAACGACAACGAAGAAGAACAAGAGAACAAAGACACCTAATACAACGGGCACACTGAAACATACTACCACCAACGCGAGAAGTGCAACAACAAGTGAAAAAGCTCCAAAACCATAAATCTCCAGGAGAAGACGAAACAACAAACGAATTAATAAAGAATGGAGGCGAAAAACTAATCAACAACTTACAAGAACTAATGAAGGATATATGGATTGGAGAACGAATGCAAGAGGAACGGACGCACGCAATAACATCCTCATATACAAAAAAAGGAAACAAATTAGAATGTCAGAATTACAGAGGAATAGCCCTCTTAGAAGTCATATACAAAATTTTAACCGCAATCATTGCGAACAGAATCAGATCATATGCTGAAGAAGTTCTAGGCGAATACTAATCGGGATTCAGAAATGCAAGATTAATAACTGACCACATATTCACAATTAGAACAATATTAGAAAAATGCTATGAATATAATATAGATATCCATCAAATATACATAGATTACCAGCAGGCATATTATAGCATAAATAGAAATTACTTATAGCAAACAATGAAAGAATTCCGAATTCCAGCAACTTATCAACCTCGTGGGAATGACACTATCACAAACAAAAAATGAAATGAGGAAACAAGGAAACCTTTCCAAAGAATTCGAAGTCAAAAAGGAACTAAGACAAGGCGACTCCCTACCCTCAACCTTGTTTAACTTAGTAGGTACTACTAGAAAGATGCGTTAAGGAACATAGACACAAACCCAGGAGGAAATATATACAACAGAAGCTGCCAACATTTAGCATTTGCCAATGACGTGGTGATTGTTCGAGAGGTAAATAAAACTACCGTATACTTCAGTATCTGCAGACAGACTGCCATCTTTTATTATGCACACACACAGTGTTGCCAACTTTTATATGTAACAAATTTTTAAGATACATCCAACACCCCCACTATCTTAAACAATTAAATAGTTAATCCTAACTTTTTAACAAAATAAGAATTTTTGACTGTTGACAAACCTTTAGTCAAAATATCTGCAACCATTTCGTTGGTTGGGAGATACTGAAGATGCACCAAACTATCCGAAACACAGTCTCTAATAAAATGGTATCTTACATCTATGTGCTTTGAACGCTTGTGATAAACAGGGTTTACAGCTAATTTTTGTGCGCTCTGATTATCATTAAACAAAATGATATTACCCTTAAAATCTATTAACTCACCTAAAACATTTTTTAAGTAAATAGCTTCTTTTGCAGCTTCACTGAGACTCATATATTCAGCCTCGGTACTACTTAGTGCAACAGTTTTTTGTTTAGTACTTTGCCAAGAAATAGGACCTCCTGACAGTTTAAACACATATCCTGTGTAGGACTTCCTGTCTTGACCGTTTGCCCAATCAGAGTCCACAAAACCCTCTATATCACTTTCATCTTGTGAATATTTTAGCTTATAATTCTTCGTACCTTTCAAGTATCTAAGTACTCTTTTTGCACACTTCCAGTGATATTCAGTGTAGTTACTATTATACTGACTCAAGTAACTGACAGTGAATGCTATGTCTGGACGCGTCAACACGGCTAAATACATTAATCTACCAATAAGTTTCTGATAAGGCAAATTTTGAACATCATCATTTGTATGCTTAGATTTTTCAAAATTATTATTACTGTCCAGTGGTGTACTTACACTTTTACAGTTTTTCATGTTAAAGTTTTCTAGGATCTGATCAATATAATTTTCTTGATCTAAATAAATGCTATTACTTTCATAATCTCGAATTATTCTAACACCCAAACATTGCTTGGCCTCGCCCAAGTCTTTAATATTAAACTCAGAGCTTAACTTTGATTTTAAAAACTTAACATTTTCAGAGTTATTTGAAAAAATTAAAAAATCATCTACATAAAGTGCAATTATGGTTAACAAACCATTTTCCTTTTTGATATACAAACCATGTTCGTACTTTGACTGTTTATAACCCAATTTAGATAAAACTTCATTAACTTTGGTATTCCAGGCTTTGGACGATTGTTTCAGTCCATATACAGCCTTTTTCAATCTGTATACCTTGTTTTTACATCCTTCAACTACAAAACCTTCTGGTTGCCGCATGTAGATATTTTCTTTAAGTAAACCATTTAAAAAAGCAGTCTTTACATCAAGATGACTGATTTTTAAATTTAACTTAACAGCTAAAGCTATCAATAATCTTAAATTAGAATGTCTTATGACAGGTGAAAAAACGTCATTGTAATCTACTCCTGCTCGCTGAGTAAAACCTCTCGCAACTAAACGAGCACGAAACTTCACTTCACCTTTCTCACTCACTTTGCGCTTGAAAACCCACTTACACGACACAACCGTTGAAGAATCATCGGGCCAATCAGTTAACTCCCAGGCATTGTTGTCTGCAAAAGACTGTAGCTCCTCCGACATGGCCTGCCTCCACATGTGAGCATCATCCCTCGACATAGCCTCCTCTACTGTGACTGGATCATTCCTACAACTTGATTCATTCAAGCATGCGTACGTAACAAAGTCTTCAAACTCTTTCGGCTTCGGTTCTCTCTGCGATCTTCTAAGTTCTTGGGTTCTCTCTGGAATATCCACTCCATTTTTTACCACAAAATCTTCATCACTAGAATTCTCATCTGCAGATTCATAATCTGTTAGGTTTTCATTGTTTTGATCATCTGTAGACTGCCTATCCACTGAATCCCCTGTAGACTGCCCATCTACTTCATCAGCCCCCACTGAATCTGTTGATTCTTGTAACTCATACACCGCCGTCTGTTCTTGTTCATTCCTCGGTTCTTCTACAACGATGTCTCTACTGATCACTACCTTCTTTTCAATAGGATCATATAGTCTGTAGCCTTTTATATTGTCACTAAATCCCACTAAATACAGTTTTTGTGACTTCTTGTCCCATTTGTGTCTTTTTTCTTTGGGAATATGCATCATGACCTCGCTTCCAAATATTCGTATGCCACTAACATTTGGTTTCTTGTTCATCCACATTTCATAAGGTGTTTTGTTGATTCCAGAAACTGCCGAACGATTTCTTAGATAAACGGCTGTACCGACTGCTTCGGCCCAAAAACATTTCTCAAATTTTGCATCATAAAGCAAGCAACGAGCTTTTTCAACAATAGTGCGATTCATTCTCTCACTCATACCATTCTGTTGAGGCGTATAAGCATTTGTTTGTTGATGCAAAATCCCGTTTCTCTTAAAATAATCACTGAACTGTTTAGAAGTGAATTCTCCACCTTGGTCACTGCGAAATATCTTAACTTTTGTTCCTTTCTGATTCTCAACATAGTTTTTAAATTCTTGAAATTTTTTAAACGCTTCATCTTTACTCTTGAGAAAATATACAAAAGTCATTCTGGTGTAATCATCTTCCAAGATCATAAAATATTTCGAACCTCCAAGTGAAGTTACTTCCATTGGTCCACACAAATCTCCATGGATAACTTCTAATGCATCATTAGCTCTATTACCTTTATGATTAAAAGGTAATCTAGTCTGTTTACCTTCACAGCAAACCTGACATAAACCACTTTTGTTTAAATTTCCTTTGCATTCAAAACCTTCAACAAGTCCATTTTTCATGAGATTTAAATCTTTATAATTTAAATGACCAAAACGTCTGTGCCATATATCTCCTGTTACTGCTAATCCTGCTACTAAATTTAAGTGTGGCTTCACAAAGTTTAACTTGTAAACGTTGTCCACTAAATCAGCTGTAGCAATCAGCTGGCGTCTACTATTGTATATCTTACAGCCATTTTCATGAAAAATAACTTTATTATTGTTTTTAATCAGTTGACTAACCGATAGAAGATTTGTTGTCAATTCAGGTACATAAAGAGCATTATAAATCGTAACTGCATGTTTTTCTTCTCCAATTACTGTTGTGAGATCTATATCTCCTGTGCTTTCCACTGCTATCTTACTTTTATTCGCCACTGTAATTTCTTTCATTTCGACTTCATCGTGCACATTTTTTAGCCAATCTTTTCTTGCTGTCAGATGAACACTGCATCCCGAGTCAATGTACCAATCCGATTTGTTAAATTTACCAGTTAAAAATACTGCACTGAGTGCACTAGACGAATCTTCCCTATTTTTCTTATTTTCTGGACATCGGCTCATATAGTGCCCCTGCTTTTTACATTTATAACAAGTGATTTCGTTTTTACCTGATTTTTGACTCCTGTCAAATTTATCTTTGTTAATTTTCTTAGTGCTGCCATCCTTGTTCCACTTTCCTGAAACTTTGTTAGCGAATGCACCAACCGTCGAACTCTCAGCGCCACCTATACTCATATCCAGCAACTTGGATTTAATGGCATCAGTTGTAATGCTGATTCCTGCATGTTCGATTGCGATAACCATTGGTTCGAATTTCTGTGTTAAACCTGCAAGCATTAAACTACCTATGAATTCCTCACTTAGTTTAAAACCACATCTATCTAATTTTTGAGAAGTGTCAATAATCTGATTCACATAAAATTCCATAGATTCACAGTTTTCGAGTCTTAACGAAATTAATTTGCGAAGCAATCCAATTTTACGCGCGAAACCGGTGTCTTCATAGAGTTTCTTTAGCTTGTCCCAAACATCTTTTGCCGACTTAGATTCTTTCACGTGAATAAACAACGAAGGATCTAACGTCAAGATTAATTTTGCTTTAGCTTTGCTCAGTAACACGGTATCTTGCTCGGTATCATCGATGCACTTCGATAAACCTTCCAGCACAAACACATTTTCTACTGCAAATGCCCAATCTGAATAGTTTTCGCGTCCCACTAACTTTGGAACACTATTTAGATAGTTCACCGCCATCGTATGCAACTGAAAACGATACGTTATACCCAATTACCACACTTTTAACGCAATATTATGCAATACTGGACGCATAACCTGTTCGAGAGGTAAATAAAACTACCGTATACTTCAGTATCTGCAGACAGACTACTATCTTTTATTATGCACACACACAGTGTTGCCAACTTTTATATGTAACAAATTTTTAAGATACATCCAACAGTAATTGTGATGTACGTTTATTGAAATTAAATAAAACCTTATGGATTCAACTAGCAGCTAAAAATTCTTGGTTATTTGTAAGTCCTGTTAAGGAAAATGTTAATTTGCTATGTAAAGAGTATAATTCTCCTATTTCATTGTTACTGTATCGTTCAGGATTATTAAAAATTCATTCGAAATGTAAGGTTCATTCAGATTCTGTTATTTTATCATGTCATAATTTATATGCGAGTGAAATAACTACATCGTTTATGTCAATGGTTAATATTAAAGATGATATAAGCTTCGATTTATATCAAAACAAGATTCCAATCTTAAATTTGGAAAAGCAAAGTGTAGTTGTATGTGACGATTTTCATTCATTAGATAAGATTAGTCTTAAGTTAGAGGAATTAAAAAATAAAGAAAAACATTTCGAACTTGAACCACTTAATATTCATGACGTTCATCATTACTCTGTTTTATACGTTTTATTATTGTTGTAGCATGCATATGTGTTTATACGTTTATATATCGTAAAAATATTTTTTCTAAATCAAAAATTAACAAATCAACTGATAATATCGCAAATTCAGATTTGACTAATGAAATTACTACCGAAAATTGTCAAGATTCTTCTGGCACCTCTCATCATGCTGAAGTTGTAATGCCTAAGGCAAAACCTAGGAGTGAAAATTGCACGGAGTTCAATTTTCATATTTAATGGGAGAGGTGTTGAGAAGTCGTCAAGCTTTTATTATTGCTAATTGCACAATATGTTAAACTTCCTGTAGAGAAGTCTTCAACCTTTTATTTACTTATTGTACAATATTTTAATACCAATGCAGAATATGCATTGATAGCTTATATTACGCTATTCATGTAAAATTGCGTTTACCTTGCAGCGAGTACAAGCGCTGTCATAAATGTATTTATGATTTTGTTAATTGTTACTTTTTTTATGCATGTACTTGGTAACAAATGTGATTGGTTAATTAATGGTAGGGATGAACTAACCTTATCGAAATGTAATGTTTTGTAAATCAGAGTACGACAGACAATACAACAATAAACAAGCGGTGGTTTCGAAACTTGTGTTTTATTTTTATGTTGTACCTACCTATCTTTGCCAAACTTGGTATAGACCCGCAACAGCGGTCCCCAAACTGTTTTCTTCTTTTAGATATATCTCGGTCCGTAAGTGGGTTAGCGAGACGCACCAAAGGATGGGACGTGACGCTATGTAGGTAAGACTCCAGCCCCAAACCTTTTATACTACGGCCTGCCGATGAAACGATTTCGGAAAAAAAGTTTTTTTACAAAATTCGATTTTCTTTCTTTTAACCAATTCTGCTCAACTCGGGGAGACATGCCCCACTACATCCTGGCAAAAGGGCATTCGAATGGGCCGCCTCGTTCGCAAGTGGCGACCGTAGAAACAAGTGGGCGCACTCGCCAACTTTGCCGAACAATCTTGTTTTACGAGGCACCCAATCGCCGTGGCTAACGACTTCCATGGCGGAAAACGGATGGCCAAGAAGTTTTCGCCGCCTCGCATTTGCCGAGAAAAGTGTCTAAATTGACAGTGTTTGGGGAGCCGTCGCCGAGTTGCAGATTAAACGAGCCGCCTGCGGTTTGCGCAGTTCGATAGAGCTCTCCTTCCTCTAGAATTTTAGTAATGGGCGTAAAAAAGGACCGTATTTATGTCAAAAAATGTAGAAACGCTGGGATCGAAAGACGGCGGTGCTAAACGTTTAGGGGCTCATTTGGAGACGAAGAAACGGTAGCGGCATGTGCTCCAGGCTCGCCTGCGAAAACCCGATCCGGATATCTCGTTCCGTTTTTCGCCGATGGCCGTTTCGGTTTCGAAAAGCCTACACGATTTTGACCAGTTTTTTGGAAAAATCCAAAATTATCCGAGGGTTGTATTTTCCAAAGTAGACGAAAATATTTTCTATAAATGGCTGTAACTCCAGAACCACGTCACCTGGCGAGGTGGGCTTGGAGGCGCTAGATGCGGTCTTATGCGTTATATAAGACGGTATAAGTGAGACCCCAGCGCGAAACTTTTCGGACGGACATAACCTCAACAAACAAATTTTTGAGGGTCGTGATCGGCTCCTTGCCGATCAGTTGCTAAGGCAACGAGGTCGATCTGCTTTTGCAAGTACAACATATTGGGCACCGGACAAGATCAATATCACGAACGCCCCTGTCCAAAACACGAAATTGGAATTTCCAAGGTTATAAAATTACCGACATTATGACTGTTGCTGAAGCGGCGCTATAGAAAGCCGGCTAATTATTTTTATGCAAAAGGTGGGTGGATATATTTCCATTTGATGAAACAAACCCGACAGCAATATCTTGATTCGCTGGCCGGTGGTGAATTTTTAAAGTCAATATTGCAAATGTGCGCTTTTATTGCAAATTACTATCATTTTAACGTGTTATTTGTTAATACGGATACTTTCGAAGCGCCAAGTGTAGCGCAGTGTGCACGGCCGAGTCATCGGAATGCCGTGCCGTAGCACCATCCACACCTAAAGTCGCCTGCTCTCCTTAAGGAGCAGAAAAGTTCTTGCACCCTTTGTACCTGTCAACTTCGCCTTTATAAATTACAATGTGATCCCCTTCCTTCCTTTCACCCGCCTTTTCTACAGTCGCCCTTTCTTTTCTCCAAATCTGTGCTTGCCGTTTCACTCGTATCTTTCTTGCTCTTACTCCATTTTTCTTTCCCTCCCCCATTTCATTCTATTTCATTGTCCTTTCTCCCACTTTCTCCTTCGCTTTTCTCATTTACCCTTCTTCTTCTTTTCTTCCCGTTTCCTCCTCCTCCTCCCAGTCCCGTACCCATCTCATTTTCTTCTCTCCTTTCCTTTCAACCCCATTCTTCTGCCCCTTTCAACTTTAAGATAACCACAGCTGCTGATACCTAGCATAGCATTGAGGTAGAATTTTGAAAAAACCACAGCTGCATTATATCGATAGGTCCAAGGTGTTACTAGGCTATTTCTGAAGGAAGGCGGTCGAGGAGTATCTCTTTCCTTCGATATGTTTGTTGATTTTCTTGGCTATACGATGGACTAGTTCTATTGCATAAGTTGCGGAAACTGAAATGATAATTAGGAATGAATTTTAACCAAAAAATAACTACATGTGGCTAAATAACATGTTATTCAAAGAACAACAATTCTACTTTTCATCTATTCTTCTAGTACGAGTGGATTCCCAACTTTCGAGAAATTTGCCGCCTCGTAATATATATTTCAAAAAGTGAGCGGAGCTGTTCGCCTAAAACCGTACCACAAAACACAATTATATGGTATTATTATTATATATTCTATGCCCATACTACTACATACTGCTTAACTCGGCGACCACACATGAATATTGCCTCTTAAATCTGAATTTGTTTTTAAATACCTTCTCAGACTGGAAGTAAAATTAGTGAACTGCAGGTTTTGCTAAAACGTTATTGCCTAACTTTTTACAATATCGATTTACGCTAGTTACTATTAGATGAACATGAAAATGAAATCATTAAATAGTATGTACTTACTTCACCTTGTCTCGGTACTAGTGCTCAGTTCACTGCACAAACAACAAGTGCTTGTCGGATGAACCTGTCATCTGTAGTTGACGAGGGTCAATATATTTGGGTAATTTTATTCCTGCTAAAGGTGTTGCCTAATTTTTAGTAAATCTTTAATGCAAGTTTTAGCTGTAATAACTACGTTACAACGGCGTTAAACAAATTGAATATGTGTTTAATCAGTTTTCGCCATCTGAATAACTTAGTCCACCATGCTAAAGAGCAAATTTTCGAAATACCAATTATTTATAGGCTTATAGGCTAAAATGCATCTTTTACAAAAAAAGACCCTCACATACGTTTATTCTCAGAAATGTTGCCATTTTATTTCTTTGTCCTGGACAAGAAAGCATTGTCTAATCAGTTTATGAAGTGAGAATGCTTCTAGCTTCTACCGTTTAGCAGAAATTTGGTGTTTAGAATGTTATTTTGGTGACCAAATATCTCTTGCTAAATACCAGCCTTAACCACCACGTTATAATTACTAGAATTATGGAAAATACCAGTGAAATGTTTAGTTTACTGATCTCGGTAAGCCTTGATCGTTACCTATTCGCGAAGTAGATTGTAGGTTTTCTTTCACCGGTTGTAACGTTGGATATTTGTTGTTGGCGATATAAATTTAAAACAAATAAAATCGTTTTTTCGGATCTGCATCTTCAAGTGATGAGGAGTCAAAGTCCGTTCGGCTGTGTATCCATTTGAAATGGTTGGATATTTTCTTGGTATAATTAAGTAGGCAGCTTGATTATTGGAAATGACATTTTTGTTACCTAATGGGTTTGAGATGTTGCTCCGGGGCCACAGGGCTGTATTATATTGATTGGTTGTTAATTTTAGAAATTAAACACGATGCACTTGATATTAATAGTGAGTATAGAGTTACATTGTTCGGAATTGTACAATCACTGCGGTCAAAATACATCCACTCGCTGTGATAGTTCACTCCCGGGTAAGAACCTGTTAATCTGCTTTTCTGATTTCCGAAGTCGTTTATGTTTTGGTTACTACCGGAAGCTTCATATTATTTGGTTGCGATTGCACCAGTTACAAATTAAGTTTTATAAAATGCAAACCAACGCCAATAGAGCTAACAAAATTGGAATTTAAGCATTCATTACTTTTATTATCCTTATCAAAAATTTATGATTTTGCAGTATATCCATAAAAACACAACAACGTAAAATTATACTATTGCTTCCTGTTATTGTACATTTACATACATATAATTAATATATTGTATATTAATTTCCAGTAAATCTCTAAACTCGATCGAGTCTGTCAACACTGACAAATCTTTCTATAGTTGTCCGGGTAGACTCTTATATTCTTTACATATATTCTCACACAATATAAGAAATTGTTTGCTTTGCAAAAATGTATAGTCACATTGAGGGGTCCGATAGCTGCCCCTTTTTACAGTAACTCAACATATATGCCATAGCTTTCCAAAACATTGACCTAACATTGTTCCGATAACTTGGTTAATGGGTATATAGTAGATTTACTACAAAATTCGCCGCTACCAATACGCAATTTTTTCCTGTATTCTTATGTCATCTGTCTACTTGTCCATGCGACTTCTACAACTTGAGCCTATGTTCTTCGGGGTCGTCCCAGTATACCATTTCCAAATTATCTTTAGCCATCTCTATCCGTCCATACAGAGCAGATGTCTGTACCACACCAGCCTCTTCTTTTCTATTCTATCTATTATGTCGTCATTTACACCATTATTACTTTTATGATGTTATTATGACTACATGGGAGCCTTGATATCCTGCAACTTCTTCGAAGCGCATCCATTTCTAAGGCTTACAATTTGAAACTGTTTCTTCGAAAAGCACTTTCGAGTTGTATAGTGTAATACCTTCCACTATAGTCAGATATATCCTAAGTTTTGTGCAGTTGTACAGCAGTTGTTATATAGCTTTACACCCCTAACTTATCCTGTTCTCCATGTCTTTGTCGTAATTTAGGCTTTTACTGAAAACCCATTCAATTGAACTCGTTACATTACAATATTTTATTTAACAACCATTCAGATATTCTATTTCTGACTGTTTATCTCTAACCAACAGAATACATACTCTTCTCTGAGCTTCCGTATCATGTACATTCTGTCTTTATTATAATACTATAATGGAGGTATCAGAACGCTGTTACCAATCAATTTTATACGAGCGGGAATCCAAGAAAACGAGTACACTCGTATCCTCAGGTCAAGTCCATACCAAAGTGACACGTTAGCCGAATCAATTCCAATTAACTACGACAATATAAACTATCGAGTATACATTAATGAAGATATAATCTCTTGCTTTATATGCAAACAAACAGGGCACACTACCAAACAATGTCCAAACAAAGATAACGTATTGTCACCATTGCCACCTAATGCTAAGAGGTCTGCTCCAGATAGCGCACCTAGCATCGAGATAATAAACACCGACATGAATAACCAAGAGAATTCAACCGAAAACCCCCCAAGCTCATCCCTCCACCAAAATAATCAATAAGGGAAAACACAAAAACAACCAATTGAAAAGGCTCGCACCGAAAATAATCAAGTGGAAACACTACTAGAAGTACAAAGCAGGGGACCGCGGTAGAGTAATGGCCACAGCGCTTGGCTTGGAGTTATTCTACCAAAGTCGCTCAGGTTCGAATCCTGAGCACTGCACTTTCCCAGGGTGTTTGTGGTGTCTGGGGCATGGGGTTTTTCAAGGGCGGGGCATGTTAGACCTGTGAATAGCACGAAATGTGCTGAGCCGGGGTAAGCTGGGTGGGATGGGAATCTTGGAGTTGCCTTTGGCAACTCCACGATTCTTTAAAAAAAAAAAAAGAACAAAGCAAGCCCGTCAAGGATATAATCAACTCGAACCCAACTAAATATATATTATCATTCGAAGAATTTAAAGATTTTCTAGAAAATGCACACATACGTAAGGAACAATTAAATATAGCGAAGGAATACACCAAAGATATAGAAGAATTACTAAATATGATGTCCAACCTATACGTGCGTCTTCAAAATAGAACAATCAATGCAAGATTTACACATACTATGACACAGATCAGAAGACAACTTATCTCACTACAAACGAAAATCTAAACTCCAGTCAATAGTCTATGAAATATTTCTAAAATGATTATACTGCAATGAAACTATAATGGGTTTCATGCCCACCTAGGCGAATTACAGGGCATCACCAGCCAAATCCAATCAATAATTATACCATACAAGAAACCAGACTCCACAATTATCACAAAAGTAAACTAAACGGATACACAACTTACAAAAAATCCCGTAAATGCAAGTAGCAATCTTTATACACACACCATTATTTGTACAGCAACTCAATCTACAAACAGATATAGAAGCTATCGCCGCCATAACGCTTCTTCCGAGTAATCTTACTATATTTACCCCCAAATTAACGCATCAATCCAGCCGAACTTACCGATCTGATTAAACAACTTCCCACACCTTTCATTCTTACTGGTGACTTCAATGCACACGTCAATATATTGGGGTTCCAACAAAGTTGACAGAAGAGGAAGAACAATTGAAAGCATCATTGATGAAAGCCTCACATTACTGAACGATGGTTCTCCAACTTACTTATGTAGAAGAACAGGCAACTTCTGCTGCATAGATTTAACACTATGCCATCCAAGACTAATACCTAACACAAGATGGGAAGTCTTGCCTTATTTAGTTAGCGACTACTTCTCCTTAAAAATATCTTTACCGAACTCAACCATTGCAACAACAGTGCACGCCAACCCACAATGGAACCGTAAATACTCGAATTGGACACTATTCAGGGCTTTAATTAAAATTGCAGACAACAATCCCAAAATCAAAAGATATAAATACCGTCGTAGAAAAATTCACATCAATTATAACAAACTCTGCGGAAGAAGCGTTCGGATATACCAAAATAAGAAACCTCAAAAGACCTGTACCCTGGTGGAACCACAATTGTCAGATAGCAACTCAAAACAACAAAAAAGCCCTATATAATTACAGGAAAAACAAAACAACTTACAACCTTATATATCTCAAAAAAATCAAAGCAATGTCTTAGAGCGATACTACAAAGCAAGAGACAGTCGTGGCAAGATTTTGTGTTATCAATTACTCCAAACACACCATCAAAAGAAGTATGGGGTAAAATAAGAAAAATTAAAGGAATAGAAAATACTATTAAAACCAACACTTTAATTATTAACTCTACAGTTTTAACCGTCCCCCAGCAAACAGCAGATACTCTGACCAATACATTCGAATCGTACTCAAGTTACCAACGCTACACACAAACATTCCTCAGTTATAAAACTGAAATAGAAATAAACCTTTAATCATCCATCCCGATATCGGCAACCTCATCAATAAACTCTTTTCTGAAAAGGAATTGAAATGAGTACTTCAAGAACTCAAACAAAACAGCATCCCAGCCCCGGATGGTATACCATATCAGCTGATAAAGCACATTTCCGAAGAATCTCGAAAATATCTATTAAACATATGTAATCATATCTGGGACAATAATGTTTTCCCGAACAAATGGAGGGAATATATAATACCCATACTAAAACCAGAAGAAGACAAATCAAAGCCTGACAGGCTCTAACTGTTTATCAAACTACTTAAGCAAAATTCTTCAAACAATGGTTAACAAAAGAGAAAACCAATATACTCGAAAACAACCAAATCGGCTTCATAAATGAACAATTTTCGCTGGATCATATTACCTATACGAACTTGGAATCAGAAATACATGAGGCCTTTCACAATAAACAACATCTAATTGCCATCTCACTAGAATTATAACGAGCTTACGACACTACATGGAAGTACTACATCCTTAACTCGCTTGAAGAATACGGACTAAAAGGCAACCTCCTGCGATATGTTGCAAACTTTCTAAGCGCCCGAAGATTCAGTTAAACAGTCAAACAGTTGCTTATCTGCAGAGAAGATCCAGGAAAATGGTGTCCCACAAGGTGAAATATTAGGTGTAACTACATTTTTAATAGTATAATATATAATATCCCAAAGCCTACCAAAGTAGCGATATTCACAGATGACCTTGTAATTTACCAAAATGAAAAAAAGCAGTGCATTTCTGTAAATTTCGGAAACCCCACGCCAATCCCAGGTTCATTCTAAATAACTCCTACATCGAACACCATTAAAATTCAGGGAATTATCTACGACAAAAAACTAACATGGTCCCCATACCTACAACATCTAAAAAAGGAATTCCACCATCACCTGAATATTATAAAAGCACTAGGGCACCACAAATGGGGAGCTGGTCGAGAAACGTTAATCAGTATATACAAATCTATTATTCAGTCCAAAATGGACTACGCTTGTCTTGCCTACGCAACAGCAAGAACATCGCACCTAAAAATCCTAGATGCAATTCTCCACACGGCGCTACGAATCTCAACAGGAGCATACAGAACGAGCCCAAGAAAAAGTCTAACGTGTGAAGCTGCCGTACCACCACTACGGTACCGCAGAATACAGCTGTCATCAACAGCCTTTCCGTCCCACTGCAGGGCATCGGCCTCTTCTCTGCCACGTGTTTCTCCTCAGCGCTAAGGTAGAAACACGAGGTACCTACAGTTTAACGTCGAATCCGAACGACAGAAATTCCAGAGAATGTTTTTAGCATTAAGATCCCACGGTTGCAAGCCGGATTGGGCAGCTGTCACTTAAATATATTGCAAAAGTTGCTAGCAATCCTAATACTTAACAAAAAATGACAACTCGGTAAGCATACTCAGTAAAACACCAATTCCAAAATACTTTTCTAACTCACTTATAAATCTAAATACAACGTTTACAAAAACCAACATTCCAACAATCAATTACAATCCAAAGTGGTCCTCGCTCCAACAGATATACAACAAAAAACTGTATCAATTCCCCAAAAATCTAGCTCCGCCGAAATTGTACCACCAACATTTTACAGAAATAATAAATGAACACACCGACTTCAAAATCATCTACAGCCACAGATCGAAGAAAGAAGAAAGAACAGATGAGTTGTAATCCTAGATGACAATCCTTAGAAATTTCACCTGCCAAATCTAGCTAGTACGTTTTCAGCAGAAGCTTTCGCTATCATAGAAGTCCTAAATATCATTCAAACATCAAACAGCAGCTCATTTATCATCTGCACAGACTCTTACAGTGTAATACAGAGTACTCAAAACCAAAGCCAAGAAATCCTCTAATAGAACTTCTTCAAAAAAATCTCCACATATTGACATCCAAATCCAAACGGATAATTATTATGTGGGTGCCGCCACATGTCGAAATTCCAGGAAATGAGAAAGCTGCTAAAGCTGCAGAAGATTCTACATCCCTCCCAATAACAAAGATTGAGATACAAACATCAGACTACAGGCTCACAATCAAAAACAGAATACTGAACAAGTGGGAAACATCATGGAAGCAGATCAACAATAAAAAGCTGCGCATCATCAAAAACGACGTTTCCAAATGGCACAATCGGAAAAACAGAAGAGAACAAGTGATCATCACAAAAGTAAGAATAGGACACACAGCACTCACCCGCAAGCACTTAATACAACAACAGGACACACCCATCTGTGATATATGCAATGTCCCCCTCTGTCAGCCATATCATCCTTAACTGCTTCAATTTACAGAATACAACACCAGCAATCCAATATTCCAAACTCTCTCAAGGAAGCCCTCTAGGACAACTCTGAAATCCTAAGCAAAGTACTGAAGTATCTCAAGAACATAACACTTATTCATCTAATATAAATACAACTAAATAAGTTATTCTACCTACTGGATGTATCAAATATATTTCTATTGTATTTAACTAAATCAGGGTGCTAGTGACCTGAATTGTTGAAACACCATAATAATAATAAAAAAAGACTGTAATGAATAATCATGTTAAAAAGTGATAGAATAGGAACTTCTCGGCAAACTCTTCAGTAATGGATTTCGGTCCTTTTTTAAATTGGCGTTTACACTTCTTATTTCAATTTTTTGAGAACAAAGCTATAAATGAAAGCATGCTAAATAACTTTATAATTCTTGTATATCTTACGTATCTACCGACCCGAAGGTATTTTGGAATCTCTCAATATTGATTATGTTATGGATAAAAAAGATTAGATGTGTTTTCAGTACCTAAATAAATTCTAATAAAATAATGAATTATTGAAAAATCAAACAAATCTTTGTGTCAGTAGACAGATACATGATAGATCAATCATATGTAGTATCGAGAAAAAGATTTTCCTTTGAATTGACGAGAGTTGATAATTTTTACGAAATTATAACAACATAAGGAAATAATGTAGACAACACGTCGTACGGCGATAAGCTGATTATAGATTGATGGCAAAATGTACATTACTAATACTTAGCCAGGTATGTTTTGTTGTAAATAATGCCTTTAGGTTTTGCTTTAGGCAACTACAGTTGAAATAAATAAACTTTCAATCAAATTTCTAAGCGTACGCCTAGAACTGTTACTATTTAGTGGTTAGACAACCCAATATACAAGAATTTTAAATTAGGTTTAAGTAAACGCCAGCATTTCTTTTCTAAACGGTGTTTTGTACTAAATTTATTCTAATGCATTTAAAGATATTTTTACCAAAAAGACATTTAGCTGAATATAGTTAGAATCATATTTTTACAGTTACTATTTAACACCCAAATTACAATTTTAACGGATATGAAACATCCTCGGGATTATGCAACTTAAACAGCGGCACTCTGTATTTACGTTGAGTGAACCTGTATTGAGCATGATATAGAAATCTGCAACAGAATTATCTTCGCGGAAATGTATGTAGTAAATCAATAATTTTATTTGATACTCTTGCTTGGCATAAAATCCCTAAAATATCCACGTACGTAAAGTGGCGGAAATTTGAAGCAGTCTGTACAGGCTTCAAACCATGGCCGATAATGGGGAAATTAGAGTATTTACAAGTTATAATAAATGTTTTTGCCGCGCACAGTTTTCATACATTTTTGGCATTTAGTAATAAAATATAGAAAGGCCAGAATTTTAAAAATAAAAAAATTTAGCATACGTGTATGCAATAAAGATTTTACTAATTATAACTTCATTTTAAGAGTAGGTGCTCTTATTATTCATACATACATCAGCAAAATATCCATTATATTATTCACGAAAGATGATCCTTGATTCATTTGTTAACTATATGTATATTAATTAAGATTAAAAATCCTAGTCAAATTTGCAACCATATACATACTTTAGTTTTAAAAGTACTATTTCTCCCAAAACATGTTTTATTCTGTTGTATGGTTGGTTGCCTACACCACAGTGAACTTCTATCACATTGTGATAAACTATTCATTCGGCTTTCCAAGATACTTATCTTGTTAACATTTTCCGCGCATATAAATATGTACTTCGAAAATGATTATTATTAAATTTTTCATAAAAATTAAATTATCTGGAAAACCGATGAGTTTATCTACTTTAACAGTAGTACTTTTTTGGATATTTTGCATTGCAAATAAAAGTTTTTGTCAAAAATAAGAAAAACAGTATAATTTAAAAGATACTGTAGGAAAAAGTACCTGTTCCTCTCACTTGAGACGCCTCTGGTACACTTATTACAACGAAAGTAGGCTCTAATCTGCAACTTTGGTTAGTAACGTACGCACATAAAATTTCAAAACATTCCTATAACTGTTACCATAATTATTGTATAAGACAATTTTGCGTATATTGTATTCTTTTGATGTGAACAATCACTGCTTAAAATATTTGTATAACTATTAAAGTCACCCTGTATATTGTAAAACTACGATACTACTACAGTTTACAACATTTACTAGAATTCTTTAATAGTTCAAAGTATAGTTTAGTGTGTTTGTGCGCGTGTGTGTGTGTGTGTATTATATGCATTCTATGTACTATGCAATTATGCAATACTAAATATATGTATACATTCATATGAGAGTGATATATTGTAAAACTACGATAATAAAGCAAAATTTAGGAAGTTTCTGTTACTCGTCTATTTCATATATCCGCCAACTTCTCGGTATCGACCCTGACGAGTAATAGAGGTTCTACTGTATTTGAATTGCTCGATATACCTGCGCGGAGTCGTCACAAGTTCTATTAAGATATGTAGTAAATGGAACCTCATAAGCTACCTTAAGAAGAACTAGCAATCACTACATTGGAAGGTATGCATCATATCTGTGTGTGGTAGTTACTCAGTTGGAGAGCGCTCGGTTTCTGAGCAAAATGCGATTATGGCTTGGGTTCGATTCCCCACCAAGGCAGTTAATTAATTATAGTGCTCCAACTCACCATGCACAATTCCTTAATCCGGTTGGCAACCATGGGATGCTATTCCAAAATCCTTCTATGGCATTTCTGTCGTTCGGATTCGATTGAACTGTAGGGCCCCCGTATCTCAGCGTTGAGAAGAAACGCGTAGCAGAGAAGAAGCCGGCAGTGGACGAAAAGATTGTTGATGATGATGATGATATCCAAGAAAGAGTATCCATTCTAAATTAAGAAATATGCAGCACCAGTGGCGTTACTTCATATCTGACGCCCTGGAGCATTACAATGGCTATGTATTCATCATCATCATCATCATCATCTGACATGGAGCTAACTCAAGATCGATACTGGATACGCCAGGCCCACCCCATGCCAGTAGGTGGGTAGGAATTCAAGGATAGGGTGGGAACGGGTGGGGCATTGCACAACGTTAACATGTCTGCAATGCCTACCGCAAGACACAATGGGTTGTTGAGTACGTACCCGAGACCGTTATGGAACCTACTAACTTTGATAGCAAACTTTCACATTGTTCTTATTTCACATTTTTCTAAGGTTACTGATTGCACCTCTCTTAGTTTCCTAATAACTAATAACCTACTTAATAGTTACTCCCAAACTTATTTTTACTGTCCGTTATGCGATTATACATTTGACCCTAATAAACTTTGGTATCAAAGTTTCACATTGTTCTTATTTCACCTCTATCTATTGTTCTAAGGTTACTGATTGCACATCTCATAGTTTCCTAATGACTTACTACTTAATATTGACTCCCAAACCCATTCACACTGTCCGCTATGCGACCATGCCCCCGACCCCAAGAAACCCCGGTATCAAAGTTTCACCCTGCTCGTATTTCCCATCTGGCCATTGTTCTAAGGTAACAGACTGCTCCCCTACTTGCGTCCCAATGACCAGCCAACCACTTAATACTCGCCGCACTGACCACCACTGCCCTACCTTCAGTTGGAAGATTGACTCTGGATTGTACCTCCTTCGCATCCCCCACCCTCCCCTCTGTCATTCATAGAGGTCTTCGTATGCGACTAGATATCTAATTTCAGCGCCGAAATGAAAACAAACCACAACCACTCACAACTCTTCACATAAATCACAACTCTTAAAATGGCACTGTTTGACAGGTGATCCGTGATCATGTGACCTTTACACGAATTGGACATCCACTTGCGACGATGCAACAATTATTACACCAAATATTGTTTTGTATCCCACCTTTTCATGAAATGGACAATATGCTTATCCAAATGCTGTAGTCTTGTATAATTTCATCATCTGGAAGAGGATGCGTCCCACTTCATGAAATGGATGGAATTTTTGTCCAGGTGGCGGAAAACTTTGAAATTACAGAGCCGCTTCATGAAGTGGATGTCCTTTTCATGAAATGTACAATTACATCTTCTGGTTTCGACATATATATATATATTGCCATGTTATTTACCCTAAAGTTATGTAATTATTTTAAACTATATTTATACTATGTTAGTTTTAATTCATAACACTTATATGATCTGATTTTTGCTTCGTAATGATAACTTATATGTAAAAGGATACTATTTTGGAGGTAGAAATCCAAATTATCCCTGAAATTGAATTTAATTGGCCTGGTTATCATGTAAAGAATGTTATTTGAAAATTAATAATGATTAAAAATGATAAATGTATACCGGATTAGAGTAAAAGGTAGTGTAGAAGCTTCGGAAAATGCTACGTAGTGCCTTATTTGGTTTGGAAGTGAAGTTGTGGGTGGATATTCCATAGGGAATGGTGTTGAGACGTCTATGTGCGGAGTAGATGATGTTTCGGGTTGTCCTGGGCAAAGTTGGGAGCCCTAGAATCTAGTTTTTTGTATTTTTATATTTTTGACATCTGATTTATTTGTATTGACAAGGTTAATTTGTATTTAAAGAGTTGTGATGGTTTTGATTTAATTTTAGATTGTATAAAGGAAGGACAGAAGCAGTTTTGTTGTTTAGAATGACTTTGTTTATTACATATTTATAAAATTAGAAAGATTTTGTATTTTTGAGGTTAATTTTGATTGTCACTTAATTATTTTACGTATAATAGATGTGCAGGGTATTATTGTATATTTGTACATTTGTTTGTGATTAATGGTGATGCTGACATGATTGTTTTTTAATTTTAAATGAATTTTGTCTAAAATTAATAATTTTAACACGTGTTTATTTTTTTTAAACCGTGGCGTAAGTCATATTAAAAATGTTGTAATTTTCTCAGGATTGTGATTCTGAAAGTTATTTATTGAAATTTTGTGTATTAATCCAGTTATTAACTATTTTATAATGTACTAGATCAGCTGGAGATCTATTTGATATTTTTCTGTTCTGTGATTGGTGCATTTTTGATTTGAAAGTAGGATTTGCTTCAATTTGGAAAGTTTTAGTCTGTTTTGAATGCTCGAAGAGTCAGCAAGCATTATTTGTGAGCTCCGATTTTGAATTTACAAAGTACTAAAGGCTAATTTTGCAAATTTTGGGCGGGGCCTAAGTTTACTTACAATTTGTGTTGAGGTTCAGTTAATATAAACTTAACGAAGTTTAAAAATGTTAAAATATCAGTATGTGATGTGTTTATTATGTGTTGAAAGAAATTAATAAATTTCATTTAAGTTCAATTTACCAAAAAAAAGTGTTTTTATTCTAAAAGAATTAAACTTACCTGGAGTTTGGAGGTCAAATTGTGTTGTGTAATTCCAACGTTCCTGGAATAGATAAGGTTACAGTTCTTCGAACGCAACTTTGGTTAAATTAATAGATCAATTTACAAATCTACTTACCTAATCTGTTTATTATATTTAAACAAAAGTTGTTGAAGTGTTTCATTGGATGTTTACAACACTTAACCAAAAAATTGTAAGAATCATTTGTCAACGATGCTGGAAGCAGTCAAGGAATGCAGTGATCGAAGTATGGATCTGAGCAATCACGGCGATGTCGAATTTATGCAGTCATTGCAGTTATGAGAAATTCTGATGTACAGCCCGTTCCAAAATTGTTGGATTTCAGATAAGTTTACAATCAATTTATGTATGTGGTTGTTTTACTTGTTATTGTGATTAGATAACTATTTTTGGAGAGGCCACGAAACTACCCCTGGGATCTTTGTTATTGTAAAGTATGCTGATGTAAATTGAAAATTAAGTTCTTACTTTGACGAACAATTCATTTTAATTTGTATTATTGGCGCAACCAGCGTAAAGATTTATTTATTTCTATAACAAATTACATAGCAATTTTTCATTTTGAGCTAGCCAAAGTAGGTCGATTAAATAATTTAATTAATTATTTAGTTTTAAAAAAACTTACACGGCAATATTAACAGACCATACGCTAAATAAGCAAATAATAATACAAAATACATATTATATAAAGTAATAATTAAATTTATTGTCAATGAGAATCAAGTAATTAGGGCAGCGGTTCTTAAAATCGCTAAAGTAGGGTATTTACATAAAATAAGAGGAAGAATTGTTGTACAGTGTGGCATCGTTTTGTACGAATCAATAATTCGCCGCAATTACAAGAAAAAAATTAGTCCACGTGGAAATTTTGGGGCAACTTTTTGCTGGCGCCTGCTCCGCGGCAGTTATACCCGTATGTAGTACAACAACTGAATAAATTTAAGAAAATACATATTGTACGTACCATACGATTTGCTTTACATATCACCAGAAATTATCAAGTTTTTACAGAGATTCGCAGTTATTCAAAAGTTAGGTTAGAAAACATCAAATAGTTGATTTACTTTATTAAAAATTGTGGTTGTTGGTGGTTGTTTATAACTAATGACAAGAGCGTCTGATGTAAACAATCCTATAAGCATATTTTTCGATATATTAAAAAAACTAAGCACAACTTCTGCTATATATTCTTGCGGCGCTTTGGTCAATTTGCAACCCTGGCCATAGTCAAAATTTAGAATCATTCACACTTAATATAGTATTGAAGTAAGTTCTATAATTTTCAAAATGTAACTTTAACTATAGTTAGGAGTAGGATTTGTATGCTCAATATCATTATGCTAGAACACTGAAATATGTCTTCCGTCCGAAACTATAGAAATTCGCATGCAGTTACAGAAATCTCTTAAAAAGCGCTTTCCAATTCATATATGTGGTTCACACACACTGTTGGTAGATGCTGAAAAAAACCTACAAATACGTAGAACTTCGTTACGCAATGATAGTAGTTTATGTTAAATAACATGAAATACTTATTTTCTATAGTTATATTACTGGACCTTTTTCCAATTCCAATCACTCTAACAAGACAGGTAACATTTTCATCATAAAAAATTAACATATTCTACAATAATGACTAAAGTTCATTAAGATTCCTCGCATTTTTAATTAGTCTGAATTGCTTTAGAACCACGGTTGCTTTAAAATTGCCGTTTCACCATTTTAAATAACCTGCTTAATACACAAATTCGAAGCTCTTCCGCTTTTGAAGATCGGCGGCACATCCAATAGGTTTGAAGGTACGGCATACCATTTGAAAAGGGTTCTTTATAAAACACGCCACCCGCTGCGTTTACAAGTGAAACGAAATTAAAATTACCAACCCGAAGCTCGGTCTATCAAAACGTCTCCCAAATACTTACATTTGATGACTTTAGCTTGACCTCAAGACATTCAGTTATTAGCGGACTATTGTGTCAGCAGTCAGCATACGTCCGCTCATTTACCATACCAAATAATAATATACAGTAATGAGTGTTGAAAATTAATAGGTTTTGGAAAAATTAGCATTAATGGAAAATGTTTAGAATTATTGCGTGCTGCGGGGGTTCGCAACCTTTCAAAGAACAGGACCACATACGAATGTTTGAAATACAGCCAACTCGATTATAGGAGACTTCGGGACTTTTTGTAGCCATTAAGCGTAATATCTAGGAATCAAAAAAGATTCACAGTACGTAAATGCAATATCATATTTTTAAGGACAATAAATTTTGATGCGCAAGTGCTCAAAATGTTAAATCAACCATAATCTACTAAAAGACCTACGTAGATATATATTTTTCTTCGAATGCTTTGTCTCTTACGAGATAGCGTACTTCTCTCCTACGCCTGTGTTGCAAGTTTTGCAGTACTACAGACATAGAGGACCTACAGCTTAATTTGGGCTCCGAACCACATGAAGTGTATATACCTCTACTGCGGAGAAGATTTATTACGCAGAATACGTGACTAGTTTGTCATTGCCTCATGAAGGAGAACGGCCGTTAAAAATCCGGTGTTCCGGTACTAAAAAATGAACCTCCATGGTGGAAGTCTCATATGGGTATAAATAAACATACTAAATACGGTATTAATTCGATGGTTGACGGATAATTACTTTCATATTTTAAATTTTAAATCCTGGAGATTACATCTAAAACCATACAGGATTTAGTCATTACAAAAATTTTATTCAAAACAATGCCTTAGCAAAATATCATAAACTTAAGAATTAGATTTTTAGTGGCTCGATATGAAGCACATAAATACCGGCGCAAATTTAAACATTCCAACCCATATATCTTCTACTTGTTGATTTCGAGACCAGTGATCCCTGTAAGTGGGCAGTGCAATACAATAAACAATGTAGATCAAAACATTTACCCCGTAAACGCTGGTTATGTCCCGGATTGCGGTATAGCTGAGCATGTCTTAAATAAATTGAACAGAAAATGGTTCCATAATCAGTCAGGGATAGTAGTGTGACTCCGGAAAATATAAACATTATTCGCTAGTGCGTACAGAAGAGCAGCTACTATGGACCTACCTATGTCAGCGTTTCAAAATACTGGTATCTGGCCATTTAATGACTAAATCTTTGCTGACTAATGTTTTGTCAGCTTCTATGATGAACTTGCCCATGGAAGTAAACGATACCGTTATGGGGAGCCACCTCTCCCGACCATACGAATGGAGAACACGTCGTGCTCCATCTGTCAAAGTGAAAATCCCCTTCCTGGCACTTCAGCACACCTACGAGTATCATTCCCAAAGGAGAAAAATATTATTTTCAAAGAAACCACGAGTATCTTCGATGATCGACTTCAGAACACCAGGAAAGTAAGAAGAAGGCAGTCAGCCCTCATGACATTGTACCGTTCCCCAGGTTTTAACATTATAAATGGAGGAATACCAAAAAGAGGAGGTGTGAGGTATGGTGCAGCAACAATTCCGACTGCAACTCCATATATGCAACTAATTAAAGAAAAGGAAGAAGCCGGTTCGAAAAAGCAGAAGACAAATCAAAAAATCATTTGCTACTGATGCCCAAATTTCAACCGCCAAAAAGAAGATCATACTTCGTCCATCTTCTGCAGTGAGCCCTATAGTTCGTTAGAAGGTACAAAGGTTTGGCGGAAGTGCTCGATATGCTTACGTTGGCCACACGAGCTATGTGCTAGGATGGACAGAATGGTGAAATATTTCATTTGCGGCTTGTTTACAGAATAAGTGCCTAACTTTGGAAGTTAATTAAAGTGGAAATGAATTAACCAGCTTTTTACATCTTACTCTAACTCTTTCTAGTTTGTATACACAACAACGTTGCAGTAATGTTTGGACTCAGACCTGGGGCAAAATAATTACTTCACATGTAGTGTTTCAAAATATGTTGAATACTGGTTCGATTAATACCCAATTCAATAGCCATTTATTTACTTTGTATTTAAAATAGGATCGACAACAACGTGGCCCAGAATCGCGACTTCCACCATTTGATTTCTTACCTGATTTTCAGCATTTCGCTTTTTATTTGCCAATTTTCTCCAAAACATACTTGCGATTCACATGTTTATCTGCATATTTCTGGTTAAACAATTCCGCGCTTCTACTGGCACATTTATTGTTTCCGAAGAACTACGCAATGATTTCAACTCTTTCTGAAATCCAATAAACTCTTTTAAATTTTGAAAGAAACCAACAATAACTAGGAAATACGGCGTAACGCTGACGTAAAATAATATTTAAATATTTACGCCTAGGTATGGTCTACCAATGCCGTCTAGCCATTCCATAAATGCTCCAAAACATTTACTACCCTAAAACTTTGGACTGCATTTCCGCGGGAAGTACTGCTCGGAGTCCGAAAATAAAAACACTAAAACACTGTAAAGCAAATTCATCGATCTTGCAAATGGTATGTCTTTTCATACCTCTTGCCATTTAAAATTTTTAGCAGGAAAGTTACCCCAATTTTGGGGTTGAAGATAAATGAACGAAAATAGTATTCTATGCCCCCCTAGCAAAATACTTTGATGTGTCTGGCAAATAGTGTTTTTTTTTTCACATTTTGTCTCTATTTTTCTCTTATATTATATATAATAAATAATTACAAAAAGGATTGCATATATACGTATGTAGTTTATAAATTGTTGGTCTGGCATACTTATTTTTTAAATTTGACCCGTCGCCCAAAAGGGTTCTCCTGTGGTCACCTCTGACCTAAACAATTGTATAACAGAAAAACGACTATTGGATTAGATTTAGAGCCTCATGTTAATTTAATTCTCCACTGATGAGGTTCTATAAATGTCAAAATATACAGGGTGTTCCATTTAAAAAATGATAAACGTATAACACATTTTGAAACTGTATAATGGTATACAACCTTGCTCAGACAAAATAATGATAAATGGGGTTTCCTTCTCAGCGCTAAATTACAACCACAGGCGCAGCAAAGCTGATTTGTGTCATGTATATGTATTATTCTAGCATTCAGTAAATGATCAGATATGTGATACAACGTAAATACAGCTGATTCGACTTTCTTTGAAATATTTTCGATCGCATGTGTTGAGAAGCCAAACTGGCTAATTGAATATTGCTATATTTATTACAATTTAAATTTGCTATATCCTCTTTTTATAAAATATTACAAATTTCTACAAGATTGTCCTTTTTGGGCCTACGCTGTTGTTAAAGCCTACAATATTTCATTAAAAAAATATATAATTAAAATAAACACCAGAAAAATTCCAAATTCAGAAAAATTTTGTATAAAATTTTTGTACAAAGTGCTTTTACAACATTTTGTATCGTGTCATATACAATTCTGTATACAAAATACTGCACATTTATGCTCAAAATTTGCAAAATTTTATTCCGAATCTGCGTCGTATCGATGCGCAGGTGAGCAATCTTTAATGTTCATGAATGATCATAAAGGGCAGAGAGGCAAGTATTTTACCACATGTTTACGCCGCCGCACCGACGCTAACCACACTTTCTCTTATCGCGCTCGCGTCGTTCATTGTTACAGCGTGTTTGTTTGGTGTGTGTTCGTGTAAAATAAATAAAAGTGCTACAAACTTATGCATCAGCCTAATATTATGAAACATTGATGGAATTCTACGTTATCCCCAGTTAGATGATAATTTTGACAGTTATTTCATAGATGTAAATTTGACCTATTTACACATGTCACAGTCACAGATAGAATTTCTAACAATCTTCTGGTTTGTATGACGCACAATTTGGTACAAAATTCTCAGTAGAAATTTCAATTCAAAATAGTGAAAGTGAATATTTGCGGATATTTTCAATGTTCAGAAATTGTTTGAAGATTAAATTAGCATAAAAATGAGTAAAAATATTGGGCACACAGGCCTCCAGAAATAAAAGAGCCTAAGACCTACAAAGGTTTTAATACGGCCTTGGGTTTGTATGAATTTGAGTAAAATGTAGCCATAAATAATTTTGAATAACCAATTATGCCCGCAAAATTTTATCCGTTCCGTTCCGTTATCAGGCTTCCTATGAATAATTGGGTGTCAGAAATATATTTTTAGCACTATAGTGTTATACGATGACAGCGTCACTGTTTGGCGCAACGTTGTGAAAGTATGGTACAGCTAAGAAAATATTTAAGTATATTTTATATAATGTATAAATTATAATAAATGTACGTTACGAAAGAAAGTTACTGCAGTTTGTACAGATCTTGGCCAAGACAACAGATTGTGACGATTTTGTTAAGAGCTCTGTTACTTCTACATACGCTACTAATGAAATGGCAAAGGAAGTTTCTACACGATTCAATCAAGGTGCATATAATATTATGGCAGCAGCTGGAATAAGCAGAGTCAGTTACCGATAATAAATAACTTAATTAAAGCTCGCCGACTTTCTACCCTTGACTGTGACGGAGCGTATTGTTAGTTTTGTCTCGTGATAGGTTTTCAGACGGTGTGGGTAGATTATTTAAAATACCAATTAAAATTCTGAACAGAATTTATGCTGTTTAAATGTCATATGTCGTATTATTAGAAAATCTAAGAGGAAGTAGGTAATAGAGACACAGAAGGTGGGTTGCAATGGTATAGTACGGTAATGGCTACGTCGAAATATTAAAGTCGAACATAACAATAGTGAATATAAATAATGTATGGAAGTTATATCGAATGGCTAAAATGTCGAATGCAAAACAGTCAAAATAAAAAATCTGCTACAACAGAATCGAATAAAATGAGTCAGCTACAATAGCGTCGAATAGGAGAATAACAACGGGTGGAAAACCCGTCAACAGCTATAATACCGAATATTAAACCTTTAATTTCAAAATATCCCATGGAAATAATAGCGAATGAGATAAATATTAACGAAACAACGCGAGGGCTGAGCGACAAAGGATGGGAAGACAATATCAAACACATCGCTAGAAGAAATGGGTTGACCTGGCAACAACTAGGAACCCTAGCTAGGAACAGACGAGAACACAAAAAGTGGCTCAATTCCCGTAAGGGAGAAGAGAAAGTAAGTACGGTTGACATCTACAGGATAATGTAAATTACGGAACTCACTCTAACCCTACTGTGTTCATATTTTGACATTCAAGCATATAGGCAATTCTGGACACTATGTGCCCAAAATTGCTCTTGATACTGGCTAAAACTTTACTCTCTAAACTGCTGTGAATTAAATTTTAATTTTTTTTTAAACAAATAGAACTGACAATGTGGACCTTCATTGTCAGTTCTATTGGTCGTTTACATTATTTTCTAAAGAAAAAACAGTGTTTCTACTTGCTCGTAAAACAGGATACCACATAGCCTTAAAGTAAAATATAAAGTACAAGTTTTACAATATAAAAATTTAATAACTTCATCAAAATCTGTGATTTGGCATCTAACCATAATCAGATGTAGTTAGTATGTTTTGAGATAAACGCCCCTTCAATCTAATGTGCATCCGACGTATTTCCTGTGGGAAGAGTCCAGCACTATGACAGTTGGATGGAAAATCTGGTAGAAAGGCATGTAATGGCAGGGGCACTCATAGAGAAACCTCTACATCAAAACCAACATGCCTACCTACCAGGTAAATCATCTGAAAACGCTCGCCATACCCTGGTTAACACTTAACGGGAGAGAGCGCTGCCTACAAAACAAGGAAATCGCTTTAGGAGCCTTCCTTGATAATATCTCCTTGCTAAGAGACGTGGTATTGACGACACCTCATGTAAGTGGATAAGAAACATGCTACAAATTTGACAAGTACAAGCCACATTATACGGCGAAGAGATGGAGGTATCGGCAACCAGAGGATGTCCGCAAGGAGGGATACTATACCCCTTACTTTGGGATCTGGTTGTAAACGAACTCCTCAAAAACTTGAATAACGAAGGCTACTTTACTCTTAGTTATGCAGATGGTATAGTCGTCCTTATATAGGGTAAGCACGGCAATATAATTTCAGAAATAATGCAAACTGTCCTAGCTAAGGTCGAGACATGCCGTAACAAGGAAAACTTTACAGTAAATCCTGCAAAAAACAGCCTCTTACCATTTACTAGGAAGAGAAATCACGGAGGCATAAATCTTCTGGATCTCTTCGGAGAAACTTGCAAATCAAGGAGGGGGTCAAATACTTGGGTGCGATTCTAGACACCAAGTTGACCTGGAACCAACATTTGCAAAGAATCACTAACAAGGCAAAAACAACCTTGATGCTGGCAAGAAGAACCTTTGGAAATAAATGGGGACTAAAACGGAAAATGGTCCATTGGCTTTACACAACGGTGATAAGACCGACAATAACCTATGGTTCACTAGGATGGTCGCCCATGGCAAATCAAAGATAAACAATAAACCAGCTTCTTAGTGTTCAAAGACTGGCTTGTCTCTGTATAACTGGGGCATTCAGAAGCAGCCCGACAGCAGCACTAAAAGCCCTCTTGCAACTTCCTCCTCTTGATATAATAATCAAGGGCGAGGCACGCATGGGGGCGGCGTATCGCCTAAACTGCACGGGTAATTGGAGAAGCAGCCAACACACATGGGGACACTCCAGAATAATAAATGTAGTATCCGACCCAAAATTAAAAATGGGAACGGAGTACATGTTAACAAAATACTCTTCTCATAAACCCTTCGAAGTACGGATAAACCGTGAAGAATGGGATCAAGGGAACCACTAGACTTCCATAAAAGCTTAGTATGGTATACAGACGGTTCACGCACGAGCAACGGAACCGGAGTTGGTGTATACGGCAGTAGACCAAGATATAGTACCTCCACATCTCTGGGCCAAATTGCCACAATATTCCAAGCTGAAACCTACGCAATTCTAGCAACAATGGAAGAGAACATAAGAGGGGGATATACAAACAGAACCATCCTTATTATCTCTGACAGACAGGCAGCTTTGAAAGTACTGAATTCAAACCAGATTAAGTCGAAACTTGTCTGGAACTGCCTTTGTAGTCCCCCAACACTGGCAAACTCTAACAAGGTTAAGCTTGTGTGGGTGCCAGGTCACAGAGGCATAGAAGGAAATGGAAACGCAGATAAACTAGCAAAACTAGGATCTGAAACACCGTTCACAGGGCCTGAACCTGTCGTCGGTCTAACTAAGCGGACAGTGAGAGGAGCAGTTAAAGAATGGATCGTAACCAAACATTCGGAACACTAGAGACTCTCACCTCGACAAAGACAAAACAAAACTATGATGGGTAACCACCCCCACAAGCTTACCAAAACAGTCCTACAACTTAGTAGGACTCAAATTGAAGTAGTGACAGGACTCCTAACGGGACACTGGCGCTTCGCACCTCTACAGCATAGGGCTATTTAACGAAGATCCTATATGCAGGCTGTGTGACGAGGAAGAGGAAACAGCCTGCCACATAATATTCCAATGCGAAGTCTTAGCTCGTAGAGGATATCAAATCTTTGAGGGCACTAATCCCAACGTGATACAACCGCAAGCCAGTCTGATCAACAAACTCGTCGACCTGATATAGTTTTCTAGTTTTTTCTGGATTTGTGAGCTTCGCACGAACCGCATTGCGTCGATTGCTAAGGAAGAACGTTATTTTGGAGAACCTACAGTTTTTTAATGTGTGTTTTAGAAGCAGCCCCCCCCCCCCCACACACACACAGGACACGTATACGTTATTACTGGTTGTATTTTCGTATTATATATCGCCATCGTGCACCGCATTTTTAAAAATTACATTGGTAATTATAGGATATAATTTAGTTATTCTGACGCAGTCGTTCAATTTCTTGTTACTGTGTAACTCAGCTGGTTATTAAGATATACATCTAAATATTTTAGCAGGGTTTGCTTAGTTTCCAATTGATGAACTGGTTGTTGATTCCGATAAGAATCTTCTTTTCTTCTGAGTGCAAATATTGTAGCTCCAGTCTTTTCTTGATTTAGAGTTATACACCATTTGTAGCAACACTGCATCAGCCTACAACCCTTCTACAGGTATTTGCAGCAAATTGCTTAGAGTTTCCAAGTTCTCGCTCGCCAAACAATAGTCTGCGGCCCGCGAGTGTTCCCCTCAAACATCGTGTTTTTTTGGGTCCTACAGGTAAATGCTGGGATAGTATCATCCACAAAAATCCATTATCCAATTTTCCTGGGATTTGCTATGATTACATTCGCATCACTGGCTGAAAAGGGGCTTAGGGTTCCGCTGCGGAACCCGACTGACCTCTATAGCAGCCCGCTCCTCTATGGGGAATGAACCTACGTTGACTTTCTTTTTTCCCCTCAAACAAAACTTTACCGAAGTCGCAGATTATAGAATAGCCGCAATTTACGAGTAAACAACGCGTCCAATAATCAAAACATAGCAAAAAGAACAAGAGCCTAGCCATCTTCGAAAAACCTCATTTATTTCCACCTGCAGTTATATACTAGTAACATCACAGAATATCACTCCGCCCGCCGTCAAAAAGTGTTGTAGTAGATACTCTTCTGCTTCCACCATAAATGGAGAAGTCACTTCACAAATTTTCGGTATGTATTGTAATTCCTCATCTATCCACTATCCAGTATCCTGATAAACTTATTTCTTAGATATTGATCCCGCACTAACTGCCATTTACAAAACTTAGCTCACAGTCAATACACTGCGAAAGTTAACGTATGGCTAGGAATAGTTGAAAATAAGCTTATCGATCCATATTTTATTGATGGTAATCTCAATACAGCCAAATTTTTAGAGCTATTAAAGAACGACATCATTTCGGCAATAGATAACTTAAACATCGATGACCCGTGGTTTCAGATGGATGGAGCCCCTCCGCATTCCACGAAAGCTATAAGAAACTTTCTAAACGACAGCTTTCCAGGACGTTGGATAGGAAGATTCGGTTCTATACCGTGGCCCCCGCGTTCTGCAGATTTGGCGCCCAATAACTTCTTTGCTTGGGGATATCTGAAATCAAAAATTTATACAAATATTCCGATACAAAGTATTGATGAATTAAAAGATCGCTTACGTACCGAATGCAATAATTTGAATCCCGACTTTCTTGCGAATGCTGTGCGTGATTTTCAACACCGTTTAGGTTATTGTTTAAAAGTAAAAGGTGACCATTTCGAATATTTGTTGTAATTGTTATTTCTATTTTCATTTCCGTTTTCTGTTATTGATATTTAATGTTTTACAATAATAATCGTCGTTGTTGTTCAATTCATTTTGATTCACATATTTAATATAAACACTGCATCAACATAACCTTCATACTCAAATAATTCTCAACTATAGTGACGTTTGCTTCGGTTTTTTAGTTGTGGGTATAGTTAGTTGCCTACACAATGGGCGTAATTGACGCGTTCTGTTTAAAAGTATACATAGGTAATGTATCCTAAAAAGAAAAATTCCCTGTATATGTATTTTATAACATTTTGGTCTGCGGCCCGGCAGGCATACTTATTTTTTAAATTAGTTCTACCCAAAAAAGGTTGTTGCTGCTGCACATCGAGCTTTGTATTCGATTGGGTATGTCATGCATCTTTCTTTATTAGCCCGCAATATCCCACTATTGGGCAAGGGCCTCCCCCATAGGGGGGTTGTTGATCTACTCTCCCATAGTGATCAATCCTCGTGGGAGAGAGGCGCCGCGTTAACGCAACCTTCGGGCCACTCATCCAAGTACTGACCGGAGATCATGCTGTCCTGATCGTACGTGAACGAGCGACAAATGTACGCAATCCGGAACCTATGTCATGCATAAGTATGTTAAAAAGAATTGGCCCCAGACCGATCCCTGTGATACTCCAGTCTTTATGTGGCTAATTGAGGAAGTCTTATTGCCTATTTTAATTACGCGTGTTCTATTTTGAAAATATAAATAGACGATCTGTGGACTGTAGTTCGGAATAGGGAGAAGCATCATTTTGTGAAGAAGGCCATTTATCCCGATACACACACACACACATGTCTCTTTAAAGTCCAAAAAGGCAACTGCAGTATATTTTTGTCTTCAAAGCCGTGTTCTATTATTTATCCTAGTTTCTGCGGACGTGTCTTAGAGAAGTTGTTTCTAAAACTAAATTGGAACCTGGCTTCTATTTTTTTTATGTTGCATCCACGCACATCCATATGTTGTAAACCAGTGATAATTGTTATTGTACTTCATTTTTTAAATATGGGCAATAATTTTAGTCTCAGATGTTTAAATGTAATGTCTTATATCATTTGATATCAAATTCGAAAATGCTTCCAATAGATATTATTTTCAGACAGTATTATTGTATTCGATCATTTGGTATTCAACGTTTTCATATATCGACATAATATTCATTAGACGATTTTGTATTCGACGCTTTTGTCATTTGACATTTTTGTATTCGAAATTATTGCACTGGACATTTTCCTATTGGAAATAATTTCCGTTTGACATTTTTGTAATGCATATTGTTGCGTTCGGCGGTTTTGTCATTAGACATTATTTCTTTCAACATTTTTGTATTTGACACTTGATTCCTTTGGACATTTTTACATTTGACTTATCTATTTACTTCGACTACTTCTATAAAACGTTTTCGACATTATGATCTGTTAGATGTATTACCGCTTAAAATTACCGAGAATTACCACGACTATTGAAATTTCGTTTTCTTAAAATATACTGCACTAAGTGGATCACCGCCATTTGTATTAGTGTAAGATTAGATTTAAACGCTTTTAAATATACCGCACCTAAAAGGATTATACAGGGTTTTTCAGATACGTGTTATGTATTTAATGGTAACTAGATGATTTTAAAATAATGGGAAATTTCTAATAAATTTATGGTTGTAATCATTTGGTAACGAAGCTACAGCGTGTTTAAATATCAACGGCGAAAGCAGCTTTTTTATTTTTATGGAATTATTTGGAATTTGGTTTGATCGTATTTTTCTGCAATGTGGTGATTTCATAAGAACAGAACCATCTAGTGGCCTGAAGGTGCAACACGGATGAAACTATCATACCAGCATTTTAGCTAGCTGCTGCCAACCAGCCCACAGGCTATTAACTTACCAGAAAAGCGGGTTCAGTACCTCATGAGCTTGAAAATACAAACAGAAAATGCATGCAAACAAGGTTATTGCTCTTGGACAAAAACAATCCTACCAAAAATTGATAACATAAACCGAAGTCATGATTACTATAAACGATGTTTTCTTTCACTATATATCAATCGCGAACACATTATAAATTGAGTTACCAGTGGATTTTTTAAGGTTTTAAAATTATGAATTACAAGTACAAGTAATAATAAAAAGTAATAATCAACCTACTATTAAAAAACACTAAATAAATAATCGAAACTGACATAACACAATCGTTTAAATCTTAAAAAATGTTCGGTAAATTATAAAAAAATGTTCTGCACTGTCAAAAGCTATTATTATAATGCAGCAACATTATTTTTGTAAACAAAAATTTCTACTCGTTCATAGGAAGTAACGCTGAAAGTAAATGGAAATCTTAGATAACACATGAGTGGATGACGAATGCTTCAGAATAACGACCAACACTTGTAAACGACCTACTAGAAACTTTTTTGGGATATATCATAACGAATACTTTTTCATATTAGTGAACACAATTAATTAAAACTGGCTTTTTCTGTTAATTGCTCGCTTTGTTGTTACCTCCCTGTAACTCTCTTCTGACTCAATTAACACTGCACTACAAAAATGGAATAAAAAATATTTTCCAACGAAAGTGTCATTTTATATAATAATCAGAGCTTAGGAAATATTAGTCGGCAGATATCGGGATGGTTAGGTTAGATTAGGTTCAAAATATCAGGGACCTCGATGGGGCAGTGCGAACAAGCGCTATCAGTCGAGGTCACAGTGAAATACGACTCAATCGGCCGCGGGGTCAAACCCCGGCTGAGACGACAACCGTTGGCTAGTGTGTAAGGGACGTCCGCACCCCCCTGAAGTAATGCGAAAGCGGTTCCGGGGGAGGGGCGGTAGTGTGAATGTCAAAAAAAAAAGTTCAAAATATCAAAATAGTGGCCTGTAGCTAACAGGTAATATCCGAAGAGCTTTACGCGCCGAAAAATATTTCTTTTATGTAGAAAATGTATTTTTGTGAGACAATTGACACAAGAGGAAGTGATTCACAAGTGGTTTAATATGTCATGGAAATGTTAAACAACACATAACCTCTTAATTTAAACTTACTATAATTCGCATTAAAATTTTTGTTTGAAACAGCTTATAGTAAACCCAGATGATCTAATCTATCTGCCTCTTATACTTTCATTAATGATTGTCAATTTTAAATGTACTTTAACCCTTTCAGACCTGAATTTTGGATTTTTCAAATAAAATTTTTTACCTGAATTATTGTTTATAACCATTTCAAGAACTCCGCCACCAAATTCGAACTGATTTCTGCTATAGATGTAGAAACTAGGAAGTCGTGGCAATTGCCACCACCAGGCTTTAAAGATAAAAAATAGTAAAAATTTTTATTATTTTTATTCATTTTAAGTGACAGTTTAATAAAAAACACATTTCAAAATAGTTATTGTCTTATTTGAACATGAAAATCTTTGAAGTAATTTTTGATAAACAGAGGGGCACTTGACACTTTTCGCACTGAATTCGTGAACGCCCTGCACACGTCTCGAGCTTACAACGTTGCTCATTGCCATCTTTATGTATTGGCCAGTGTCCAGTTTTATCAAATCTTACATCATTAACATGTATTATGTTAGGTTTTTGGTGTTTTATTGGTACAGGTGAATTGCGAGGTGAATTTGTGGGACCACAAGGTGATGGTCTACCTCGTTTTGGGGTACTAATTAGGTAAACAGAAAATGCCAAACTTTCTGCTATTGCCATGGTAAACTGCAGTAAATCCATCCTGGCTCTTTTTATTACTCCATTGCGCTCCATATTGGACTGATATTCTAACCAAGCGTTGCAAAGGGCCAAATTGAAGTAGTGAAAAATAACTCTCAATGTCCATTTTCGTGATCGAAGGAACGTGCGATACGTGCAATCAAAAAATCACTCTTATCCACTCCTCCCATGGAAACATTATACATTCGTATAATTGCTGGACGTTTTACCATCACATAGGCCCTTTCCTTTTTGTCCCATCTCCTCACCTCATCTTCACTTTCGATTCCAACAAAATTCGATGCCATGTTTACAATTTTGTTGTCATACCAACGAACTACTACAATTTTCTTATCTTCGGTAACAAATAAATTACAGCTACCACAACCAATTTTCTTTAGCTGACTTTCAGATTTCAGAGAACACTTTTGAAGTCGATTGGCGCTAATGGTCCCCGCTACGAAAATACCTTTTTCTAGTAGCTCTTTCAGTAATAGCAGTGATGTAAAGTAATTGTCACAAAACAGTTTATGCCCTTCATGCTCAGGAATTCTAGCTGACAAATGTATCACCAGTCCATTCGTCGCTGAAAAATTTTCTTGTCAATCGACGGGAAGAGTGGTAGATCCTTGATATACAACTGAACGATATACGACATCAGAGGCACCACAAAGCATGAACACTTTTACTCCCCAAGGATTTGGCTTTCCTTTTAGATATTGCTTCACCATAAGTTGTCCCTTGAATGGAATAATTGATTCGTCAATACAAAGATTTTCTTCTATTTCTAACTCTTCACACCGCTTTTCGAACGAATTGATTATTGGACGTACTTTCCAGAGTTTATCATTATTATTAGGTTTGTCATTGTTATCGACAATATGCAAGTTATTTCTGAGGGATTCAAATCTATTACGAGATATTCGAACATCATCTAAAAATTGAATTCTTGTAGCAGGTGTCCAATACATTCTCAATCTTGGAAAGCGAATTATACCCATCAGAAGATGCAGAGCTACAAGTTTTTGAATTTCTTGTTCATTTGTGTTGGTGTTTCTTTCAGTTTTGTGAATCGAGTACATGTTCGTTTTCTCTGCTAGTTCAGTAAAGATTTGATTTGGAAAATACTTGGAAAAATACGTCATCAGCGTCTGATCCTGATAAGTATTTTTGTTATTATTGCCAGGTGGAGTAAAATCGGCGTTTGGCGGTGAAAAATGCTGTTTCTTCCAAGTCACATTGCTTATTTCATTTTTCTTTTTCGTATTTGGTTTTTGTGGCAACCTTCTTGCCAATATTGCCAATGGAATATCATCTTCGTCATCTTTCTTCATTTTCTTGTTCATTCCCGGAATCTCTCTCAATGGGTTCACATGTGTAGTCTTCGTCAATTCGATAACTTTCATCTAAATTTTCTGTTTCATCTTCTACATCTGAGTCAGGAAGTGCTAATATAGCAGCCTGTGCATCCCCCAAAGTCACTTTCTTTGCCACTGCCTTCAAATTTCCATAAAACTTGATTGGAGATATGCCATTATCATCTGTAGAAATTAATATTTTCCTAATGAAATTTGGTGGCAATTGCGTACACTCATTTCAAGGAGCTATGTGGAGGACTATTTGTACAGAAGGCCACAAAAAACATTCATTCAACTAATTATGCCACCTTATAGTTTACATACCACTCAAAATAAGATCGAAAATTGATTTTGTATAGAAATTATTTGTACTTACCAAATGCATCGTTGAGGTTAGGATGATTCATGCTTGCAAGGCTTTGAACAATCATCACTCAAAAATGCCA
Source organism: Limonius californicus (assembly GCA_014611495.1). Lineage (NCBI taxonomy): Eukaryota > Metazoa > Arthropoda > Insecta > Coleoptera > Elateridae > Limonius > Limonius californicus. Next base: position 43,081 of record JABXWE010000383.1, on the reverse strand, counting down.
AAATTCAGAAGTTGATCATATGACACCTGAATTGCCTTTAAAGTACATTACAGAGGTGACAATCAGCAGTTGATACTGAAAATACTTCATTGTCGGCAAGATAGAGCCCTTTAAATATTGCGGTGCGGAAAGGGTTAAAATTAGCTTTTCGTTTTTGTGTACCAGATGCGATTCATCCTGGATACCTGACGTTGGACAACATATATTTACTTTAATTTATAAAATAATATTGATTGATTGCTATCAGTTACCTCATTTCAAAATTAATTTTAGAGTTTTGTGTCTTTACTTGGTAAACAAGTATTGCGACATCGTGTGTTAGCTAACATTTTCATAACGCCTTAAGGCGAGGTGCGAATCAGCATCACTTCTTGGGAAGTGGTAGAAGTTTGAGAAAAATGTAAAAATATTTTATTGTCTGACAAAAAATCTTTTGTAAAAATATTCAGAAAATAAATGTAAATAAAGTATATTTCATTAAAAAATGTGTAGGTGAACAGCGAACACAGTAAAATAATTTTGACTATGTTAATGATCTAAGAGCTGCTCTATCTATATTTTGTTCCACAGAAAAATACATTAAAATTTGTATTAATTATTATTATTTCTTGTACCATCACCGCGATAATATATCAGATACCTAAATCTATCCCATCGAAGGACAAAAGAAAACAAGTAAATGTTATACCGGCACATGCTACGTTCGAGTAGCCCTTTGATCTCGCCGGCCTGCTATTAGACGCCCCTTCCCGCTCCGCAATCTCGACAGATCACTAGAAATGGATAACGGTCGATAAAATGCGTTCTGTCTCTCTCTGTCGCAGCTGGCACGTCACCACGTAAGTTATTTCGTACATTGAATGGAGTTAACAAAGCACGCGATTTCAAAACACACTTTGGAGTGTGGGCTGCAACTTTTATTGAAGGGATACGCCAACATTTGATCTAAAAGCATAATTTGCCTACTATTTCTGTTGTGATAAGTGAGTGGGAATGTGTGACTTTCTTCTGTTTCGATTATCAAACTCCCCGCGAGGAATGTCTCCATCTGCTGTTTTTATGACATCACTTAACACCTAGTTGTCTCTATGATAATAGCATTATATTGTTTATATCTAAAATACCGATAAAGTAACTAAACTTAAAAGTGTAATAGTCAAAACAGAAAAAACTAAATAGTTCTTTAAAAGGTCATTAGAAATTCCTATTTCACAGGCATAAAAACAAATTACGCGGATGACCTTGAAATCGACTTTATTCAAGGACGCCGGTATAGCCATAAGCAGGTTGTATCTATTTTCTATAATTGATCAAACGACCTGCAAATAGACACAAAAACAATATAATATACATGTGCGGCGCTCAACTTATCTAAGAGTACAATAGAAATCAATTTATTAGTAACTAAAATTGTTTGAAATTATGCATTGTTTCATGTTCATTTGCCAAGGTCATTTCAAATTTCGGTACAGTCGGTTATTGTGTTTGTAAAGTAATTTAATTGACAGCAAGTGTACCCAATCTGATTGATTTTACATACCAGAGCGCATATTTCCATTACAAGGAGCGATAACAAAAAACGTAAATGAAGTTACTTTACAATAGAACCTAGAGTCATTGGGAAAAACATTTTTGAAATAGAATATAGAATTTAAATTTATTTTAAACAAATATTTTGATATAGTATTATCCAAAAACTATTAAATAAGTCATACTCTATCACATATATTTTAAAAAATAAGTAGGTATAACGAGCGTAAATAAGCACAAACGTTAAATAACAAAAGTATACCAAATTTTACAAATGTTTCGTGTTTAGGTTTATTTAAACTTTAGCGTTGGTTGCTAAATAAATATACACCGTAATAAATAAATAAATAAATAATAATTAATAAATAATAATAAATAATAATAAAAGATTTAATAATAACGAAATATACACAACTTTAATCGGAACTAGAATGTCATCGATCTCTGTGTAGTAGTGCCGATGGAAGAGTGATGGTCTTGGTATTGTTAGGATGCGCTCCTAAACCCCTCTTGCATTCCCAACGGACGTAACATCATCTTGGAGAAAGCTGATTGTTCGTACCGCTGGAAAAAACTGTTTGCTACAGTAACGCTATCCGTAGGTCCGAGGAATTTACAAACACGGTGAAATTCTTAGAAGGTACCGCTGCAACACAATTTGTTGAAAAGTGTCTTTTAACTAATACATTCCCAGTAACCAGAAATTCTAGTTTTCCTCGAATGACCATTCCAAATGAGTCTACCACTCAAGCCAGTAACAACAAAGGAGGTAACAGAAGTAATAGAAAAGAAGACCAGCACCAATAAAACCCCTGGTTTTAATCTAATTACTGGGACAATTATCAAACAACTACTTAGGAAAGCAATTCAAGCTCTTACGTAAATATATAACGCAATATTTGCGACGAAACACTTTCCAAGACAATGGAAAACCACACAGATAATCATGATACCGAAACCAGGCAAGCCATCAGGTGAGAACGTCGTACAGATCCATGAAACCAATCATTGATTATCAAGATGTAATCCCAAACCATCAATTCACTTTTCGTAACCAACACGGAACGGTTGAACAAGTACACCGAGTGGTTAACAAAATTCATAGGGCTCTCGAAGGAAGCAGATATTGTTCGGCAGCATTCTTGGATGTTTCCCAGGTCTGGCGCCTGGGATTATGCTACAAACTAAAAAGTGCCTATACCTTATCAAGTCTACGAAATCATGAAGTAGTACCTGACATAGGAAGGCACTTTTTCATAAAAAACCAAGAAGAAACTGCGAATCTCCAACCTCTTTCCGGAGTCCCTTAAGAGTGGTGCGTTGGCACCTTTATTATATCTGTTATTCATACCCGACCTACCTACAACGAGACTAACCACAACAGCAACCATTGCGGACGATACAGCTGTGTTAGCTTCCCACGTAAAACCTGAAGATGACCAAACCAATTTACTCTACAACATACACTGTTAATCTATAAAGTCGCCCTAAAACCTATTTGGACCTATGGGATCCCCATGTGCAGCTTCCTATTTTGACATAGAAATTCTAGAACGATTTCAAAATAAAGTGCTTGGAACGATATTTGACGCGTCATGGTACGTTCTCAATGGAGTAATATTAAGAGATCTGTGTGTGCCTACAGTGAAACCCGAAATACAAAACTTTAGCGAAAAATACAAAGATAGATTGTAAGCGCATCTCAGCGAACGGTTAATAACTTAATGAACGAAACGGACGAACCTACAAAAAATTGTAAACGGTTCAAACCCTCCGAACGACTAACGCGATTTCTATAATACTTGGAAAATAATAATAATAATATCATAACAACATAGTATAGTACTAAGTTAAATTATGTAATGGAGAGGGCTCATTGGAACCTTACTTCATATTACTAAGGGTAATTGGTAGTTTACTGCTAATTGCTCAACTACAAACATACAAAACACTTATATATATTATATAGGGTAGATTGTATAAATAAAAAAAACTTCATATAACTGTCAGGAAATTCATCATTTATTAAATCAGAAACTTAGTGATATATGTTTTTTAAATTTGTCTGTAAATCATGGGGATTCTAGATAGTTTTGTAATCACTTACAAAATATGAAGGAAAATATGTTCAGAATAGATTAAATATCTAGAACCTTAATCAGTAATTAAGACAAGCATATATATTACTATGGAGCGCCTTAACATAAATAAGATTATTTTTATTTATTGACCCCACGTTGGGCGCCATAAATACTTGCTGTTATGTATCCCTCATTAGATAAATTGCGGTTCATTACTTCAAAAGTGGTCCTAAAATTATTCATCAAATCAGGACCATTTCCACTAGCAAATAACTTTTCTCTTAATCTCAGGTTTTTTATATAACATCCTTTGGAATACCTATGGAGATAAGTCCTTCGCCCAGTCAACAATTAAAGTCCAATGCTAATAACCTAACAAACAAAGGCTTAAATATTAAATCTCCATTAGGGTTCGTCGTTACACCTAACCGATTAAGGAATTATTTTCAACAAATGAATTAAATCTGGACTAGCATTTGGCTCATTATCTGAATTTAAAAGATCCCACTATTTTTGCAAATATGAATGCTCTCTAGCCATTCAATTTTTTTTTGTTAAAGGGACTTTCTTTAACAATTTTAGATGTTTTTGTTTTATACCGTGTCCTGTGTCGTAAATATGTTGGGCAACACTTGATTTATCAAACCTATGATTTTTTAAACTTAATTCAATATTACGTTAAGTTTGCCCAATATATTTTCCATTACAGTGAGAACAATCAGTTTCGTAACTCTCCGACTTTTCCGAAGTTTTCAGTTTGTCTTTAGGGTTTCCCAAGTTCCAAATGTTGTTATTTGAACAGAATACAATTTTGGAATCGATTTGTTTGCATATTTGATCAAGGCCTTTGGTTAAGGGATGGAACGAAATTTAGATGGTGATTTGTTCAAAGCGGGAACTTTGTAAAGTCGTGGAATTTCGAACATGTAATCTTAGCTTACGTTTTCTAATTAAATTATCAATGACGTCTGGAGAGAAACCATTCTAGGAAGCAATATTTTTGACGTACCGATATTCATAAACCAAAAGTTAAAGGCCGGCTTTTTAAGTTGAAAGATATGATTTGAGTGATTGGTTGTAATTTTGTTTACATTGGTTTCTTTCCTGCTAACGACAGATTCTAATCCTTTACAGTTATTTATAATTAATAATACGTCAAGAAACGGTTTTCTAATTCATACGTGAATTTTATTGACTGAAATTTGGAATTTAGTTGGTTAACAAAATCATCGATGTTGTTCGTAGTAGTATCGAAAACGGGAAAAATATCATCCACATACCTAATCCGTACCCTGGAGAAGTATTTTGCATTATTTTTAACTTTGAAATTACTCATAAAAAGATTTGCAACAAATGGAGATAAGCTGTTGCAGTAGCCTCACGCTGTTCGTAGAAGTTGCCCTCTATTTGAAAGCAGTTTTGGGGCATACAAAGAATAGCTACCCTAATGTATTCGTTAATTTGCTCAGAGTCTACATTGTTTGCGTGACAAATTCCTGCAGATATGTCATAAGTTTGCGGAATCGCAACACTAGGAAACAAGACACTTACATCGAAATAAACTACATTTTCGCCTTTAAGTAGCTCTAAACTCTATTCGTCAACAACGTCAACAAACGCACGTGCTTGTATCACCCGAGCGCGCGCTGTGATTGGTCTACTTTACTTAAGGAGTAATTGACGCTCAAAACCTTTACTTTACACTCGTAATTACCCGGTTAAGTTTGTGTGCTTTTTGAGCAGCGCTTATCGGTTTTCGGAGCGTTTGTATAGCGCCTAGTGCTTATTTTCCTAAAATGGAGCAAGTTGTTCCAGAAACGTATAATCGTAGGGGGCGTCTTACTACAAAAGAATTCCGACGGCGCGAACGTTAATTTAGAAACGCAAGGAATATTACGTAAATACACATCCGATAAATCAACGCACCTGTCAAGGGTTTGTTTACGTTCTATCTCAATGCTCAACAAATAGAGTTTAGAGTTTTAAATTTGTTGATGAATTCCAATGAATTGTCTACCGAAAAACTGAATTGTTGAAAGGCAAATTTCTTCTTTAGTTAACCATTTCGAAAGCAAATAAGTCGGTGAGGTAATACTCTAAACAATGGGTTTCATCGACTTACCTGGTTTGTGTATTTTAGGAAGACAGTATAGTTTAAGCATTACTGTATTAGAATATATAAGTTTTTATATGAGCGCTAGTGTAATAGGTCTGTGGCAACTTTTCAAAGTTTCTTTTGTTTTGGTGATCATACTCCTTAAGGGCTTTCTGGTTAACTGTCGGTCAAATTTGGAACCTAAACTACGCAGTTTTTACTATGGATTAGCAATTTCTGTTGAAATGTATGTGAATTAATTTCGAAACCACGTCTCTAAAAAGATTAAAGGAAGTGTCTTTAACACAGGATTTTTGAATTCAGGTACTGGACCAATTCCTAACTCAGATTTAATTTATTTGTTGAAAAAAGTAATTACAAACAAGCACTCAACAAATTTTACTACACTATCTGAGCATTTTGTTTGAATAGAATAAATACGATACTATGACCAAGCTTATACAATTTAATAAATAAACAAAGAACATTACACTCCTACACTTGATCGACCAATCTTATTACTGATGCACTTCTGTTCTCAAACCGCTTAATTCTCTTAAATCGATGCGTATCCTAGTTGCATGTTCTGACAGTGACTTGTTGCACTTCACCAATCATAACCTCAACTCATAGATTAATTAATTTATTTATGTTTTGTGGATAATTTTTCTTTATTTATGCATAACATACTGCTTCTACTTGATTTAAAATGAAAATAGAAAACTTTATTTGGCACAAAGAGAATCTGACGTTTAACAACTGTCAAACCACAATGACAAATCGTATCAGGATAGCAGCAGACAATACAAACAAACAAAAAACGAAAAATCCACATCAATACAAGGAAACGTTACGTAAATCTATATTCCAACAACCAATCAGAAAGCAAATCAAAATTGCCCAAATCTTACTAATTCTAAATTTTATAAATAACGTTTTTATGAGTACAAATACAGAAATTATATTTACAGATCAATATTCTTCGCGAAAATATGCACATTTAGAGACCCAACATATAAGCGTTATACAATGGTAATTCCTTATGAAACAAATATTTACATTTATTAAAGTTACCACTGTAGTTAACTTAAACTACACAAACTTCTACATAGAACAATTCAATATTAGATCACAGCCGTGTTTCTTTGCGTGTGTAGATTACGTATCATATACATTATAAAGCAACTATGTTTGCAGATACAAAAACCAGAAATGGGTTATGGCAAAATCTTCAAACGCTACCATACTGACAAGTACAACTCCACACAAGCCTGCAGTCTTGAATAAAAAATACCAAACAGCGGAATATAAAGGAAAAACCCATCGGAAATGACAAGACTATAGGAAAAGCAGTCCCAAGCTTTGATCAATTATTTATTTCAGAGACTCCAATAAACATACTTTAAGAATACATTCTAAGATTGATTCAACAATTAGGAATAATATAACATAGCAATATATATGTGAAATATATTTTTTTAGGATTAAATAATTGACTGTACTAATATGTAGAGGTATCGAGGATATTGTCGCCCATCTAGTAGAACCGCCCAGTCCCTTATCTCGTAATCTACTTGAAAAATATGTGCTGGAAACACTGTATGAGAGCACTGTCAGCATATTAATGTGTTTGTCCAAGCCCATAGTTGTGGCGTAGTCAGTTAGTCGTGTTACCATGTGATGTGTGTATGCATGTTCGCCAATCTAATTTTTGCAATGTTAATTTTAAAATTGTCAATATAACATTTTAGTGTATTTCTATAAATTACCATCAAATATACATTATTTTAATATTTGATTAGATTATGATTATATGTATGCCATTATGTAGAAAAATGTGGAAAGCACCAGATAAGATCAATTTTAAAGGTTTGCGGATCTTCGAGGCTTTAGAGAATGTCATGGCTATTGTGAAAATGAAGAAAGGGTAAGACAAAGTGTCAGAGAATTTGGTAAAAATTAATATGTAACACGTTTTGGTCTCTCCTACAGGTATTCCATAGTCCACGTTGCAGGATCGACTGAAAACATACAAAACCAGTAATTAGAATCTTGACTGCTATAGCACATTTTCACCAGAACAGGAAACAGAACCGTCCCAAAACGGCATGAATTTAGCAAACATATTCAAGGGACTTGATCTACGCAGAATAGCCTATTTGTCAGAACATCAATATGGAGCATTGCTTTAGTAAAGACATACGAATGATAGACAAAGCTGGATGCAGGCCTCATCATATGTAATCAGCGTCGTACGCTGAGAAAACCTAAACGTACCACTTTAGCCAGGATATCAAGATTTAATGGAAATTATCTAAAATGGTTTTTTTACCAATTTGAACGAAGTTTTGTCAAAGTATAAGTTCGAACCTGGTTGAATATGTAATGTAGACGAAACCATTGTGCACACTTGTGGTAAGATTGTCTCTCCAAACGGTATCAAACAACTTGGAAATGCTGTAAGCTGGGAACATGGACGTAACATAACCTTCTGTTATGTTATTAGCGTATCGGGTATTTAGGAATGAATAAAGAAGGATCTTTTTTCTCCCAAAAGAATCTAGTATTATTGTTGCCCGACAATCATAATAGCCACACCACTCTGTCTGCCTCTCAGTATCATCGCGATAATGGAATTGTGATGAGTCCTTTCCTTCACACACATCGCACAGACTACAACCAGCAGACCTTATAGTATTTGGATCTCTAAAAGAATTGTATGAATTTTCACACGAAATTAACGCCATATGATGTTGCAGAAGAATTTAATCGTGCTTTGTTACAAATAGGAACAATAGATAAAGCTTAGAATAGCGTCCAGATCAGTGGTATGATTCCCTACAATTCATATGTCTTCAATGAAGAAGACTTCTTGCCAGCAGTTGTTCTATGAGCAGCAGGATGAACCTGAATAGTCTACTCCATCAGGTTTACCAACAGCTGAGTGTTTAGAAGCTGATCATTCAATTTTAAAAACTAACCCTTCAGCTGTAATTGTGCTGTCAATAGCTATTCGTAATTCTAAAAGGATTGTCAATAAAAATATACACTTTACACTAAAATTATTCGCCTCCGTTGTCTGTTAGAATGAAAATGTTATCCAAACAACGGAGTTCTAGGCCTAGCAAGTAGAAAAATAGCAACAGCAAACTCAGAGAAAGAAGTACTAAACAAATTACAGAAATCTACTAAACAAACAATGAAAGCCACTGATAAAGTTAAGCACGCACTAGTGCAGAGAAAGGTGATAATAGATGTAAAACTAGCGTAAACGACGAATTAGTCTATGAAAATGATCTATGTCAGGGTGGCTCAGAAACAGCCAAAGAATTGGATGACGAAGTTTGAATTATCTATGTCGAATTCTGATCAGAATGTGGTTCCGCTGTGGAATTTGTAGGAAATGGGCTCATACAGAGTGCACAGATGCGGCCAACCACAAAACCCTCGTTACGATTTTTAAGTTTTCTATGAATTATGTTTATGCTAAAATTATATTAATGCATATCCTTTTTAACCCTGGAATGCTACTTGGGGTACACCTGTACCCCAGCCTTATTTAAAAATCCCGCCAATTGGAAATAGATGGCGATGCGGTCGTGGGTTCCTGAGTAGTTTCAGCATACGATGCGTCAGTTCACGTGTGATATTGGTGCAGGTGTTTCATTTTGGAGATATTTGATACTTGGGGTACAAGTGTACCCCACTACAGCAGAATAAGACTATTTGTTTTTGCACGTAAGTATATTAGTTTTATTTAATTATTTATTATTATTGTTACAATTTCATAGCCTATGTTATTTTTACATTTATTTCTTGTATTTATAGAACACACAAGTAATGGCTTCTCAAAAAAAGTATTTTGACCTAACAAATTCTGATGACAGCTGAAATACATCGTATTGCCTTTGGCTCTGATTCCGACGTTTCTGATGACGAGAGCGAAGAGGGCGATGACATTATGCCAGATTTTAGAGACGACCTCGAAGAAGACGAAGAGTCTGAAATTAAAGTCAACCCTACCATTTCTCCTAGTCCGGTTCATTCTAAAGATCCCTTACCATGTGCCGTTGGCAAAGATACAGCTTGTGGACCAATCTAAGGTTAAAATTTGAAAGGATGCCGCGGGAAAAATGAATTCAAATGGTCAGGCGTGAAAGGAGCACTTCATCGTACACCTAAAATAAATTTCGTTTTGCATTTACCTGGAAATAAAAATGAGTCAAGGCAAATAAAATCAGAAATAGAAGCGTGGCAGTTGTGTTTCACTAGAGAAAATCTAGATAAAATCCCAGAATATACCAACAAAGAAATAAAAATTCAAAGATTGAAATATGACAAAAAAATGGACAATAGTGATACACCAATAGCTAATAGACATTCCTACACCAGAGACACCTACAATGTTGAAATTCAGGTTCTCTTTAGTTTATTTTATTATGCTGGGGCGATGATGATGCGTGGAGTATTTACCAAAGAATTATTTGATAAAGAAAGTGGTATACTAATATTACGAACAACAATACCCGAAGCACGTTTCAGATTTTTAGTAAACTGCCTCCGGTTTGATGATAAAGACACCAGAGTTCAAAGAAGAGAAGCCAACAAACTCCCAGCATTCTGAGATGTGTTTGAGAGATTCATAAACAAAATGAAACACTTATATGTACCTTCGGAGCACACCACAACTGATGAACAATTGGTTGGATTTCGAGGGCGATGTCCATTCAAAATGTACATTCTTTTAAAATCCAATAAGTATGGGATTAAAATTGTAATGTGTTGTGATGCTAAAACGTCTTTTGTACTCGATGCTGAAGTTTATATAGGTAAAACCTCCATACCACGTGATATTCCTGTCGCCCAGTATTATTGCGATAAACTTACCACTTCTTTTCAAGAAACCAATAGAAATTTGACAATGGACAACTGGTTCACATCTGTACAGACAGCAAAAACCCTTTTAGAAAAAAACATTACAGTTGTGGGAACCTTGAGGAAAAATAAAAGAGAAGTTCCTCCATCATTTTCGGATCTCAAGGAGAGGCAGATAAACTCGGCCATGTTTCGCTATAGTGACCACCTTACACTGTTATCATATTGTCCCCCAAAAACTAAAAAAAAACTGTTGTAATACTTTCGACAATGCATGAAAAGGGTGACGAGCCAAATAGCACCAAATTACCAACAATTATACAATTTTATAATTCTACCAAGGGGGGAGTGGACACTTTGGACCAACTGTGTCACACTTATTCTACTGGTAGAAAGGCACGCCGTTGTCCATTCTGCTTGATTTATAATTTGCTAAATATTGTAGGATATAACTCGATGGTCCTTTTACGTGGTTCTATGGCACCGGATATAGAAATTGTCACTAACAGAAGAGTTTACCTAAAAAAACTCGCACTTAACTTGGTGAAACCTCATATGGAAAGTCGTTTGGAAACTCTAACATTGAGACGGGAACTGCGCCAAACTATATGTAATGTACTAAAAATAACCCATGCAGTAGAAGTACCAACAAGGCCGCCTAATACCACAGGTAGATGTACATTTTGCCATAAAAGCGAAGATCAAAAATCCAGGGTCAACAAATAAAAAAACTTTTTAACATAAATTGGTCAACGTTTATTTGGGGTACGATTGTACCCCAGTGTGGCAAATTAAGTTCTGAAAATAAGTGTAGCATTCCAGGGTTAAATTAAATAATCAAATCAAGCCAGGGATGGTAGGTATTACCAATAATCGGACGGTAGCGCCTAACGCATTTTTTGACAAATTGGTAAACAAATGTCGAAAGACAAATAATAAAGAAAATTAACGCTCTAATCTTCAGTTAACTAGATTCTGCTACTAAAAAGCGTTCATTTTTCAAACTAAGGTTAATTTTTAGATAACCTTGGATCAGAGGCATTCTACGCAACTCCGCTACCTTTACTACCATTAAGTCCATGATAAATGTAATAGATGGCGTCTCAATCGCAATTTTCACACAACATTTGGAAAGTACTATCTTTAAATAGGCCATGAAAAAAATTTCAGAGATAGTTCAGTTTTTACAACAGCAGACAACCTCGTAAATTTTCAAAAAAATGGAAAAAAGTGAATTTCGTATGTTGATAAAATATTATTTTTTGCGAGGAAAAATATTACGCAACCCCAACAATCACTTAACAAATATTATGGGGACTCTTCAGAAGTGGTTTGCTGAATTGCGTTGTGGTCGTACAAATGATGCAGAACGTTCGGGGCGTCCAACTGAGGTCACCACACCAGAAATGGTAGATAAAATCCATGTCATGATATTGGATGATCGAAGAGTTAAAGTGCGTGAGATTACTGAGGTTGTTGGCATTTCAATCGGGCAAGTACATAACATCCTGGTGAAATATTTGGACATGAAAAAGCCATCCGCGCGTTGGGTGCCGCGTTTGCTTACAATTGATCATAAACGTAATCGAATGACAACTTCAAAGGAATGTTCGGCGATATTTAATCGTAATCGTATCGAATTTTTGCGTCGATACGTAACTGCGGATGAAACATGGGTCCGTCACCATACGAAACACAACAAGCTTGCAACGTACACATGACGTTGGTGGCGCGTGCAACGAACAAGTGTTGCCCGTGCTTCCACCTCCAATCGCCCGCTATCCATCGTCGGACGAGTAAATAAGGAGCATAGAGTTCAGTGAGAAATCTTATCACCGAAAAAGGTGTCTCAGTGATATAGTATTTACCTCTTAATCGGGTAGTGTAGGATTCGAACCTCCAGGCCGTCTATCGTAGTTTTTCGTGGTTTTCCTAAAGATAAATGGTCGAACGGCATCATCCATGAAATCCCATTATCCAATTTTCCTAGTTTTTCCTATCTTTACATTCCAGTTAATGACTGAAGGAGGTCTGAGGATTCCGGTGCGGAACCCAACTGACCCCTGTGGCGGCCTACGATGACTTTCCTTTCGATGAGGAATTATTTTGGTATAATTTATTTTGTTGTATGATTGGTGCATTTATAAAGTGACGGAATTGCCGAAGCGGCGATAAGCTATAACCGCACTTAACGTAAAAATTAAATATATGTGACAGTGGCGTATGCAAGAATTTACTGCGGCAGTAACTGAAGCTAATGTCAAAGGAGCGTACAAGGGCGAATACAGTCGGCAGCATAACGGAGCGAATCAGGAAACAGAAAAGACAGGAGAAAGAGCATAGCACAACGGAAGGGAAAGAAGAAGAGCATAAAAGGAGTAAGAAAGTACAGAAAGCACCAGCACATACAGGAAAAGGCATTGAGAAGCAAAGAGAAAAAGAAGAAGAAATGGGTTCAGAAAATCTTGAAAATCTAATAAAAGGACTGTCTGTCCAAATGCAGGAAATAAAAGCAGATAACAGCATACGAAACAGGCCATTAACAACATAAACCAACAAATGAAAAATATGGAGAGGATATAAGGGACCTAACAGAGGAGCTACTAAAGAAGGAAGTTGAATGGGGAAAGGAAAGATCAGAAATGGATAAAGAATTGCATATAATGAAAAGGAAGATGGAAAACCATGAAAGAACAAGTAAGAAAAACAATATGGCTATCAAGGGTTTAGCACAGAAAATACCAAGCGAGAATTTTCCGAGTTTCGTCGGCAAAAAATAGGCATACCAATGGATATAGAAGAGACTTTCGCGGTGGGGAGGCAGGAAGCGACGGTTATTGTAAGTAAATTGAAAAGCTTTAAGCAAAAACTAGAAATACTGGAACAAGAAAGCAAATTGGGTAACAGCAAAATATACATAGATTGTGACCTAACCTCGGAGGAACAGAAAATACATGCCACAATTAGGAAGGTAGCCAGAGAAGAAAAAGTAAAAGGCAAGAAAACTAAAGTAGGTTATAGAAAAATAGCAATAAATAACACCAAGTACGAATGGACAGAAGCTGAAGGCGGAAGCCGACCAGGCTCCAAAAAACTAAAGGTATACTCTCAGGACGGAAAACCTAAGACAAACACAGCAAAGGAAAGAAACAAGAATATTACAAACAACAAAGCAAAGAACACGTCGAGAAACAGTTTATATAAGATAGAAACCTTGCAGAATGATACAATTAGCATAGGAGCATGGAATATACAAAGTATAAAAAGCAAAGAAGAAGAATACAATAAGCGAATTCAACAAATCGAAATTAAAGATATTGGGAATATCCGAAACCAAGATGAAAGGTTTGGACACAAAGGGAATGAGGGATCACCTACTCATCCATAGTGAAGTAGAAGAAACCGAAAAGGCCTAGGAAGGGGTAGCGTGGGTAATCCACAAAGAATGGAAAAACTAAATATTATATTTGGAGCAAGAATGCTAAAGATAGGAATAAGAATACTGGACTGTATTGTTGCGTATGGCCCGAATGAAGACGTAAGGATAGAGAAAGAAGAAGAATTTTTCAGTAAATTACAAGAAGTGGCCGAGAGAGCACAAAACGGAATAATAATTGTTGACGACTTAAATGCAAAGGTCGGCAAAGATGTAAATAGATACGCATCCTACTTAGGTAAGTTTGGAGAGGAAGTAATGACTAGAAACGGAAGAAAAGTGCTGCAATTTTGCATAAAAAACGATTTGATTATCCCCAATACTAAATTTAAATACAGAGATATTCAAAAATTTACGAGAGTATGGAAAAGTAGAGGTAAAGAATCTATCATAGATTACGTATTGATTTCCAAAACAACAATGGAAGAAATAAGAGATACACGAATGAAACGAGGCGTAGAGGTGGGTAGCGACCACTACCTGGTGGAATCGAAACTGACAGTAACACCCGAGAAGAAAGAAAAGGGCAAAGAAACGAGCGCAAAGCCTGTACGCAAAATTAAGTCATACAAACTAAGAGAAAAAGATACACAAAAGAAGTACAAAGACAGTCTGGATGAGAAACTCGAAGCATACATGCAAGGAGCGAAAGAATCAGAGATTCAAAACATGTAGGAACTATGAAATTCATGCACGATTGAAAGCGCCGTGGAAATCTGTGGTACAACAGTAGAAAATAGAAATCGCAAACAAACATCGTGGTGGTCAGAGGAAGTGAAGAATGCCATAAACAACAAGTAGGTAGCCTGGAAAAAATATCTAAGAGAACAAACAGCAGAAAGTTATGAGAAATACAGAGCATAGGAAAAAGACCAAAGAGAAGGTGATCAAAGCTAAGAGGAAAGAGTGGGAGAATTTCGGTCTGAAAATGGAAGAGAATTTCACCAGCCATCAGAAACTTTTCTATACAACCATAAGAAAAATATGGAAGAAAAAAGGTAACGAAATCAACTATATTAAGGGCAGAAAAGGGCAACTACTAACGAAAGAAATAGAAATCATGGAGAGGTGGAGGGAATATTTTAAGGAACTGCTAGACAATAACAACGAGGAAGGAACTGAGGGAACAGCGGCATTAACACGTGAGATAAGTACGGAAGAAGAAGGAAGCATCGATATTACAATGAGAGAACTAGAATCAGCTATAAGAAAACAAAAAATGGGACAGACGGTATTACACCAGAAATGGTCAAGTCAATGGGTACTATAGGTAAAAAGTTTTTGTTAGAAATGTTGAACAAAATTGCGAAGGCAAATGAAATTCCGTAGGATTGGGAAATGCCAATTATACTGCCGTTGTACAAAAAAGGAGACGTGAAAGATTGTGAAAACTACCGAAGCATCTCATTGCTAAGTGTAGTAATGAAACCATACGAAAGCATACTAACAGAACGAAATAGAAAAAGATCTGGAGGACGATCAAAACGGGTTTAGAACGGGAAGAGGAACAACCGATGCCTTGCATACCATTAAACAGATAATTGAGAGAACAATGGAGGCCAACTATATATACTTGTTTTACAGATGTATCTAAGGCCTTCGACTCAGTTATAAGGAAATACATATGGAGGATTTTGATTAAAAGAAATGGAAATAAAAATGTAATGTGTATAAGAAATATGTACGAGACCACAAATAACTAAACAACATCTCGCAGAACTTCGCGACATGGGGATACTACAATATGCAAAGAATAATAATAAACCACTTAGCGTTCGCCGTTGATGCAGTCTTGCTGACCAATAAAGAAAAAGACCTTCAACATAACATACTCATTTGGAAAGAAGAGCTAGAATCTAGGACTAAAAATGAATATGGACAAAACAATGACTATGGCGATATCGAGAAACCAATCCACAATACAGATTAGGATAGGACAAGAAGAAATAAAACATACACGACAGTTTAAATATCTAGGAATTGTAATAACGGACAATGGAAAAATGGAAGCGGAAATAAACGAAAGAATAAAAGCCACCACCAATTTATACTTTGCGCTAAATAAGCAAATAATAATCAATAAAAAGAATATCAACAAAAACAAAAATAAGAATGTATAACTCGTTACACATACCAACTCTGACATATGGATAAAGATTTGGACGCTTAGCAAACAACAGAGAAGAAGGTTACAGGTCAGTGAAATGAAGATACTCAGAAGAATAGCAGGACTAAAACTAATAGATAAAGCGAGGAACGTGGAAATAAGAAAACTGTGGGTAAAATCAGTCGAGCAGGGGTCAAGGACAACGCATGCTGCTGGTTCGGTCATATGGTAAGAATGCCAATATCAAGGACTGCAAAAAAAGTATGAAAATGGGACTAACGAGGAGGAGAAGAAGGGGCAGACCGAGGCGGAAATGGAATGACGAAATAGGAAACTACCTGAAACAGATGGAAGTGGAGTGGAGCAGGGCAGAAGAAATGGCAAAGGACAGCAAACTATGGAAGAAGAAAATAGAGGAAATGTAGCAAGGCCAAACCAAACCTCAACACTGGCAACTGCCGGAACAAGAGGAACCGCCTATGTATGTATGCATTATTTTGTTGTAAATTGTTTACGAAGAACAAACTATTATTTTTCTTTGTTGCCTGATGATTTTAAACTTAAACTTTCAACCCTGATACATACGTATGTGAACAGTTATCTTCCCTTTTAAATACTAATGACACTATACACAAGATTAACATATAAATTTCAATTTAAGTATTTTTGCAAGAAAAAGTAAATGTAAAATATGGAGACCTTTTCTTTACTGGTTAAAATTTTTAGAGACTTTTTTGTCTGTTGCTCGCAGTGTATTTTATACTGAATTTGATGGCCCGTGTTCGTATATGGGTTTGACACCACTGATCATAGCATCTTGTTACTGAAGGAATTGTACGTAGACTTGGATATTGCCAAAAAGTAAATGTTTTTTGAGCATTTTCTCAAGCGATATTATTTTTGTTTTTTATTTGTTTGTTTCATTGTCTTATTGTCATGTTTTGCAAGGTAATAATACAAATTATAAAGCATTTTTGTTGAGTGTTTTCTTCAATATCTCTAGAATTATTAAAAATAAAGGCATCAAACCTTATAGCACTGAACTCATAAAAGAGTTCTATCGCTCTATCAAAAAATATACAGGATGTTCCATTTAACATTAAAAATATAATATCATTTCCGGCTAAACCGAAAGTTCTTTATTTTACCCGCCACATATCGGAAGCTTCATTTGCATTGTTCCGTACTTTTGCCCAACCCTGTGTAATTGCATTAATTTACTGAATACGCCACATTATTTTCATAAAAAGGTATTAACGTGCAAAAAAGATTTTGCGATTTAATTATGACTGTTTATTTTTGGGGACATCCTTTTAGAGTTTTTCTGGCAATGTATAGCTTTTTCTCTTTTTTATCTTGGAATAGGACAACAAGATTCCATTAACACCGATTCGAAACAGAAATCGCTTTGATGTCTTCAAAGGCGATGTCGGTAAAAAACATTAATAAAGAATTTGTTTGGCAAACAAGATGCAGAACATATTTTTCACCCACGATTGCAGTTGCCGTGGGTTGGGAATTTAAAATTATATTATGGAACACATACAGCTGTGAGGTGTAAAATAATAATTTCTTGACGTGCCGCGGACGAGTGTACGAGTGACCGATCGCGGGAGGTGTGAGGGACCCTCTAATTCAAGGCCAACCGGTAATTGTCCGACATCAAACGACGAGCCGCCGCTTTGATCTCACCGCCGCCGCACGCACACAACACTGGTCTTTATGCACCGCAGATATCAAATTAAACTGTTTCTGAAAAATTAAAACTTGTTCTAATAATTGTGGGGAGGCTTCGAGCTGCAGCTCGTTTAAGCCGCACATTTATTTACAATTTTATTTTTATTTATGGTTCAGCTTCGCTTTTATGTAAAAATGGTACGTTTATGTTGCGTCGGCAACAACTTTATTTGAATAGCGTACAAAGTGGGCCTAGCTGCGGGTGTCGAACCGTTTACCAACGCGTCTAAGGACAAAATTTTCAATAACCGTGTTCATAAATCGCACAACAAAGTTTAGCACAAGCACACTTTGAAGCTCAAATATTGGCAAAGAAACTGCTTCTTTGTTCCTTTCGGCGTTTCAAATTAAAGCTTAAATTTAAATAAAGTTTGAAAACGCGTAAATATAGTGTAGATAAAAATACTTCCTCAATACAAAGTTTTAAAATTGATTAATTGCAAGTAAAAAGTACTGTGATAGATGATTTGATTCAGCCATTCACGCAATTAAAGTTTTCTACATCGACTGTAGAGACGCGATAGTCAACTTTCCTTTTCTTAAGGGCGCCATATTAGATTGTTACTTTCTTAAATAGAGCATACAACATGTTTTACGACCACGTATGACATGCATATGCTTGCAATAGAAATAATGACAAAAAACAAGAAAAACTGTCATCATCCAGATTACTTTGCAATTACTACAAAACAATTGAATTATTTCTTCAACATAAATGCATATAAAGCATACCACCATGTATGACATACATATGCCAACAACACAAATAATGACCAAAAGCAAGAAAAATTATTTTCATCTAGGTTGCTTTACAATTACCACAAAACAATTGAATTATATCTTCAAAATAAATGCATATAGAGCATTCAACGTCCTTTCCCACCATGTATGACATGCATATACCAACAATAGAAATAATGACAAAAACAAGAAAAACTCTTTTCATCTAGGTTGCTCTGCAATTGCCACAAATCAACTGAATTATTTCTTCAAAATAAGTGCATATACCGCTTTACGATAATGTATTACAAGCATATGCCCGCAACGTCGCCAGACTTACCTCTGCTAGATTTCTTGTTATGTAGTCATTTCAAGAGTAAAATTTACACAACCCAAACCGATTTTTTACAAGATTTGCGACAACGTTTAATAAACGAATGCCGTCTAATCACTCAACAAATGCTTCAGAATATGAGACGACATATCGTTTATTACTCTATGGACACTGGTGGTGCTCATTTCGAACATTTCCTACCCTGAAACTTTGGACTGCATTTCCGCGGGAACTGAAGCTCGGGATCCAAAAATAGAAACACTACTATAAAGAAAATTCATCGAGATTTGAAATCTTTTGATATCCTTTGCCTTTTAAAATGTTTGGGGTAAAAGTTATCTCAATTTTGGGGTCGAAGATAGATGAACGAAAATAGTAGTATTAAATGCCCCCCTGGCAAATTAATTTGACGTGTTCGGACACTTTTCCATGAATTCAGGTTTAGTGTCACAAAACTCGCCAGTTTCATGTTCGGTGGGCCACCATATATGTTTAGGACATGAGCAAAATCATACTGCATAGAAACAAAAGGAACGATTAAATTTATATGTTGTGGAATAGGTGGAATAGGTGGAGTAGGAACTAAATCCAGTCGAATCAACCTACCTCACTGCTGTGCAACCTTGGCAAGTAGAGTGGTAGAAATTAGTGATGCGCATATCTCAAATGAAATCATTCGAAATATTCGATTATGCATATATCTCGAGATATGAGTAATTCATTCGAATGTTAAAAACTTCGCGAATACGTTCATAGCGACGCGCACATCTCGAATGAAATAATTTGAAATATTCGATTATGCATGCATCACGAAGGTGTTAATAACGTATTCGAATGATAAAAACTTCTCGGATTACTTTCATTTCGTTGTTGGGCTGGTACTCGAAATATCGTTTGTGTTGGTATATAATTTAAGTGGTATTCGAATACATTTGTAATTCAAGAAGATACCATACGATAAACTACAAAGTAAAATATTTGATTTGTTTAGTATGATGCAGCTGAGTTAGCAAAATAAGTTTTTATAAATTCCAACCGGGCAGGTAAAGTTACGATTATTACTACTTTTCCATACTTGAATTCAAAAATATTAATTGTAGACTTTTTTAGATTGATTATTACTCAATTAAATATATTATTGTCAAAACTAGATGAATAAATAAAATCATTTCAGCAATTTATGTCATTGTTTAAAAATATCAAATAAACCAAATTTTATGATGTTAACCAGTTTATGATATTTGTAATCTGTCCGGCTTTTCATATTAGCTTTCCGTTTAAAAAATTTAGTGGCTAAATTGGTGCTTATGATTACGCTTATAAAGATATAAACTATTAATCAAATATAATAAAATGAGTGCCAGGGAGTCATCATTCGAAAGGCAGGATGCGAGACATTTTTCGTATTGCCGCACGTTTTGGATTCGAATGATTAATTCGAATGAATATTTCAATTATTAAAATCATTCGATTATTGAAATCATTCAATTATGCCCATCACTAGTAGAAGTTATACGCTGTAGGAATTATACGCTCTAGGATTTCGATGCTATAACAGTTGTACGATGTCAAAATTATACGGTCTTACACGTCCCCCTTTATTACGTAAATTAAATATATTATTGTCAAAACTAAATGAACAAATAAAATCATTTCAACAATTTATGTCATTGTTTAAAAATATCAAATAAACCAAATTTTATGATCCTAACCAGTTTATGATATTTGTAATCTGTCCGGCTTTTCATATTAGCTTTCCGTTTAAAAAATTTAGTGGCTAAATTGGTGCTCATGATTACGTTTATAAAGATATAAACTATTAATCAAATATAATAAAATGAGTGCCAGGGAGTCATTCGAAAGGCAGGATGCGAGACATTTTTCGTATTGCCGCACGTTTTGAATTCGAATGATTAATTCGAATGAATATTTCAATTATTAAAATCACTCGATTATTGAAATCATTCAATTATGCCCATCACTAGTAGAAGTTATACGCTGTAAGAATTATACGCTCTAGGATTTCGATGCTATAACAGTTGTACGATGTCAAAATTATACGGTCTTACACGTCCCCCTTCATTACGTAAACGTTCTTAACTTTCCGTGATTTATCTAGTGTATATAGTACGTCACTTAATTTAGAGAGACCGTAGACGTGTAATAATTTTAATTAATAGGTATTTTGCTTAAAATCTTGTCTTTATTACATGATATTATAATCGATTAATTGTTAACTATGACAAAAGAAGCGCAGAATTTTAAATTACTTTTACAGAAACATTTTCCCTCAAGTTGTCTATTTCAAAATATGGGCTACGATACCTTTCCGCTAGTAGGTGCTGATGTAGACTGTAGATAAAAATGACAAATAAGTACTGTTTTCAACAACGGAAAATGTAAGTCTTCTCGATTATTGCCAAAGTGTACCTGGAACAGAAAGATGTCAACTTCCATTGTTGGAATGATCAAAACTCCTCATTTTTGGTTGGTTGCCACACCTTTGCTGCAGCATCGTGACCAGGGATCAAAGGATGCCGATCGGCAGCTGCAACAGCGACCGGCGTAACTAACCACTCTTACTGACCCCTCCGGCTAACTGTATACTGATTTCAAATTCTCTCTTTCGTTTGCCTCGATCGCATTAACGTATTGAGGAATCTGATGTTCTAATTCGTAGTCTGGAAGATTTTCTTTATTAGAACTACACCCACAACTAGGAGATATTTTCTTAAAATTAAAGGAATTAATAATGAATCGTGAAAATTCACGAAAATCCCTATCAAAAGAAGAAGCCATATTTTTAACAATCAATTTTTTCTATAAATTATATACATTGTGTTCCTGGCAAGCGCGGAATGTGTAGGTTCTCGGCAATAGATGTGGCGGCTCGCTAGTAAAAAAATAGGTGAAATGCTATTATAATAACACTAATAATAACGAATAGAATAAATATAATTCAATATCAATTTACCTAGTTTTTGTAGACCAAGTCTATCGTTATGTCCTTTAACGCAGCAAAATTATTTATTATGACTTGGCAAAATGGTTTTTTTTAATTAGTTCTAATAAAAGTTCTTTTTGAATTGAAATATTTGCCAAAGAAGGAAGCCTATCTTGAGATACTGCATTTCTTAAGTACGTTTTTATTCATTTAAGGCAAGAAAAACTTCTTTCCACTGATATACTTGTCGACGGAGTAGTTAATATGAGGCAAAACAATTTGTAGGCTTCGGTAAAAATTTCTTTCTTCTCATTGCAAATTTGCTAATAATTCTTGGGTCTGTAGATTGCGGTAACTTACATCGGCATAAAAAAGATTTAATTCGTTTTCAAGACGCTGACTTTTTGTAAATATTTTGCATTAAAATTGACCGAAACTTTCACATACTTTAGACGGAACACACGAATCATATTGTTCGAATTTCGTAGTATCAGCCAAAGATATGAATTGTAACTTATAGCAGTATTGAAACCTTACTTCCATTTCCATTACAATGTGATCCAGTACTTCATAAAACAAAATTTTATATTTTCTTCTAATGTCATTATTTGTAAAGCTAGCGTATTCCCGCTTAGGACGATTACAAATACCGATTTGTGTTATTTCTATTTCCTTAGTCTTTTCGAAGAGTGTATCAAAGAAATCGACATTCCTTTTCCTCTTTAATAGTTCAATAGTTTTTTGTAACACAAAAATTAATATCCAATGATTTCTTTTGGAGAATATCAAATAATATATCAGTGAGAGAGAAAATATCATCAAATACTATAGCTAAAAATGTGAATTCAAAATTGTTGCAATCGTTTAAAAACCGACAGTCAAACCCGAACATGCAGTTCAGGGGTTGACTGCGACTGAACTCTTCACTTGCGCAATCCACCGTGAACCAATTATAGATATTGACGTAGGCGTTACCATGGCAACGGAGGTATAAGTGCAGAGTTAAAATACGTTTGACGCTGACTCGTCACTACAATTGCATTAGCGTTGTAGGTAAGATTTTTTACAATCACTGTGTTCACGCTCGACGGACTGCATTTAACATTTAAATTTTAAATACAAAGGGACCAGAAAAAATTTAATGTGTTTTCACTAAACTTATTGTATCTACGGGTATGTATGCCATAAATAAACAACTACTAATAGATGCAATGCCGATAAATAATTTATTATGTAATTTAAATAATGATTCGCATTTGAATGAACATTTTAGGTGAAGAGGCACTTCACCTACTTCACTTGGCGAGCCGCCCATGAGATGTAATCTATAGAGTCCGTTAAATGTGAACGGTTCAGTATTTAAAGGTACCTATACTACAAGGCACATTCAAATTCTAGAAATTTTGCTTCATTTCCAATATTGGCAATTCAATTTTCAATTTTCACAGTATATTGAGACATAGTAAATACAGGACATCTTATAATTAAGTCTACCTATATAACTACATCTCAATGGCTGTTTACGAGTTCCCTCCTCTTCAGCCGGTTCTATTTGAAACATTTGGTTAAAAAAAGAAAGAAAATCTAAATAATTGCATGATATAAGTAGGTATATATGTATAAAAAGAAAAAAAGTGATAGCTAAAAGTTTTTAAAAAAGTTAAAGTTATCTGTAGCATAGTGGGGTGTCCTCCAGGATGTCTTGTAGCTCTTCGGGTAGGGTCGTTGCTTCGCCAAGAAAAATTGCAGGCGGGTGTCTGAATGTTTTCTTGGGCTTTCTACGGGGGATGATCCAGGTCCTCAGCGTCCTCATGGGTTCTTCGCGGTTCTGTTCGATGGTTCTCATCACGTACCGGTTCCGGAGAGTGGCGAGGCGGCCGTCGATCGGGGGAATGCCGGCCAGGTGACAGACTTCCTCCAATGAATGGAAGCGGTCTAAGCGCAGCATCCCCCTTGCTATAGCCCTCTCCTTAGTCCGGAACTGCGTGATGTGGGTCGGTGTGCCGTTGCTGAAACATGCGAAGCGATAATCAATTACTGGTCTAATAAAGGTTTTGTAGGTGTGGAGAAGGGTACGGGAGTAGCAACCGAGAAGGCCGCCGCGGATTCTGGATAGGAGTCCGCTTCGCCGCTGAACGCAATCGAGACACCTTCTGACTTCCGCGGACCAGCTTAGAGTTCTCGAGAAGATCACTCCAAGGTAGGTCACGGTGGAAGAGAGGTGCAATCGGGTGCCCCAAAGGTCAAGCTGAACGTGGCGGGGATATTGGCGGGGTTTTCGGGAGTTTGGATGTTGGAATAGGATGGTTTGAGTTTTGGAAGGATTAGGACGGACCCTCCATCGTCTGAACCAGAGTTCGATTCTGGAGAGTTCCGCCGAGATTAGGCGAGAGGATCGGGAACTGGAGGTTGCAGGAGCCCAGAGGGCAGTGTTTCAATATTGGCTGAAAAAGTGGAAATATATAGTTACAGTTTGTATGGCTATGTTCCTTATTATCGATCATACCGGAAAACGGTTTTAACATTATTGAAGCTCATTTATTCAATTTTTAATAATACGTTAGATTTTCAAACACTGACATGGCATTTTTTAAAATAGGGGTCAGAAGTGGTTATGTCGTCACCATTGGAGTATCCCTTCTGCCCTTTCTACTGATATACTGTTTAATGTTTTTTTTATAAATAATAAAGACATGGACGAAATCCCATTTTGTCGTAGTAATCTGTCAAAAATTATTTTGCTATAGTAACCTACCAATCATCAAAAGAAGCAAACAAAAAACTGCATATGTTCCAATTGAATTTGAGTAGGTTTATCAAATACAGCAAATTAGTCAATTACAGAGAAAATAAAAGTTTTCTCATAACAGATTCGAGAAACTACGAATTTTAATATTATCAAAAATACAATAATAGTAACGTGCTCGCTAAATTTGTCAACTGAGAGTGTGTTAGCTTTCGTTTTTTGTGACATGGATAAGACATGGCGTATTATGTAAAATTTCACCCGAAAGCAGAAAATGACCTTGGATTTTCTCTACCACCCACACTTTATGTGCTACGAAGTGTTGTGCATTATACGGAAATATATTAATATCCGTATGTTCTTAATGTTGCACTTACTTCAAAATGTTGTTGCGGATGTTTTACGGCGATATTTGGTCTCTTGGGCATAACGGATTAATGTCCAGTAGTAATCAGCAAGCAAACTATTACTCCCTTTGCTTTGGTATCTCTTTTCCATGGTTGCAACGTCTTGGTGGAACGGTTCTCCATGTTCGTCGGAAAGAAATCGAGATGAGCATACAGAAAGTGAATTTTTAAAGACATGTTACATCCGATTTCTCTGTAGGTACTAAGTAATTCAGTCACAAGATCTTTGTAATTTTCAGCTTTGACAATTCCAAGAAAATTGGGCACACCTGTTGTAACATCTCTATATGCTCTTCGTTGAACTTCATTCAGCAAGTTGTCAAATTCACCATCTTTCATTACTTCTCGTCTTCGTGGTCCCACAAATATGCCCTCTTTAATTTTTGTCTCACTAACTCTCGGAAATTTCTGTTTCAGATGCAAGAACCCTCTTCCGTTCCGATCTAGTGCTTTAACGAAAATTTTCATTAAGCCCAATTTAATACGCAGTGGTGGTAGAAATACGGTTTTAGGATCAACCATGTAGTTCGTTGGTAATATTCTTTGACCCGGAGTTAGTGCTTGATGTAGTAGCCATTCCGTCTGTATATAGTGACGATCTGGTACACGGCTGTCCCATTCACACAGGAAACAACAATATTTTATATACCACAGCAGAGGTCCAAGAAGAAGCGCTATCACTTTTAAGTCTCCACAGATTGACCACTCATAGTCATTACACCTGATGTGTTCTAGGAGTTATCGCATATTCTCGTATGATTCCTTCATATAAACGGCATGAGCTATAGGTACAAAGATGGGTATTTATTACCGTTGTGAAGCAAAACTGCTTTTAAGCTAAGTTTTGAAGAATCTATAAATAGGCGCCAGTTGCTTGGTTCACGTTTCTTTTCTAATGCGTGAAATAAGTTGTCAACATCCGTGCAATATATCAAAGTCCCTTCTTGAGCGAAACAATGTGCAAGTCCTTTTTGATGTTTTCAGAAGTGAGTTATATGTACGTCACCTTCGAGGAGATTCCATCCTTTTAATCTCGATGCTAGAAGTTCTGACTGTGATTTTGCTAGTTTTAAATCTCGAACTAAATCATTCAGTTCAGCCTGTGAAATCGGATGTGGTTCTGTTAAACGTTCTGGTGCTTGAAATAGTGGATCATCGTCGATGTCCTGTACGAATTGCATATCATCAGTTGGAACACCGGTGCTTTCAAGTTCTTCTTCGTCCAAACTCCAAGATTCTGATGGATTTGGGATAGGAAGATCTTCACTATGTTCGCGGGGCTGTAAAGCTGATGGTAAATTGGGGTACTGCACAGTATGCTTAGACTTCGGTCTGATGCCAAGTGTGTTAGTGAGGCAGAAGTAACAATCTATGGCATGGTCTTTCTATTCTCTCCACACTATTGGTACTGCAAAGCGCATTTTACGTTTTGTACCTTTCAATCAACCTGTTTTAAGAATTTACACAAGTCTTATAACATAGGTGAGGAGCCCATGACTTATCTTGATCTCCTACTTTAACTCCGAAATAAAAGTGGTAAGCTCTTCGTACAAGCGGCGTGAAAGCACGTTTTTGCAATTTAAAAGTTAGTTCCCCACACACATAACAAAAACTGTTGACATTATTTACACACTGCCTAGGTATTGTACTTACTTGTTAATTCACATTCAATCGTAGTACAGTAATAAACATAAATCAAGAATGTAGAACACAAACATGTTAGTAACGACGTTTCGCGGCACGACATAGGAAATGCAGTGACTTCATACGCCTATATGGTAAATGCCTACTAATGCACAATATCTACTTTGGTGCCTGTCTCTTGCATGTAATAGACAGGAATGAACTTGCCTTAACACGGTATGTTCGTCACTGCTGATATATTACACAAAGTGGCGCAATATGCATATGTTGCATACTTGCAAAATATAAATGCTTGTACTAAAAATACGTGAGTGACAGGTAAATTCTGTTTTTAAATTCGTTTTTAGGGTGCCGAAATACATCAGAAACATCTAAAGATTTCCATGTCACAAAATGTGTGTTTAGCGGTGTAATTGATGAGTTATGTCAACAGAAATCATCACTTGCCAGCAAAAGTAAAACCTCTTTAATACCAAGGATAGAATAATATTCTTTCGATCGTAGTGTAACCGGGACCGACGGCTTTGACGTGTGTTCCCAAGCACGGCCGATAGCTGTTGTTGTGTTGTAATGCGACTATCCCTAATAATCTCTATCGAACTCTGTATACGAAAAGCAGTGATTTCTTTGTTTTGAGATAATAAGTACTTCTAATAAAACGTTTATAAAATTAAATACTCTTTAATATACTGTACTTTAAAACACAAATCAAAGTAAATAGGCACTCGGTTGAATCATTTATGTAAAACACTCTTCCGACGCTCAATTAACACGATACTAATGCGGAATAAAAATAGCACTACGTAGAAAACATAGATAGTACAACTGATTTTATTGACAACAACGGATTCACACTAGAGAACAATACATTTTTTTAGTTATTTCTTGCCTCAATCAGTTCCAAAAGCAATTCTGCAACGAAACAGTCCGTTATGAAATTTTCAGCACGTACATCGTATTGTTCAATGGTACTACGGCACAGGTACTGCCTGTAAAAGAAAGTCTAAAAGCAGGGAAGGTACTATACAGGATGTTAAGCGGATAGATGGATCATTAAGAGGTTTGTCTCGTCAAACAGGTAATTAGTATAACGTTGTTTTGTAACTGAGTTACTGAACATTTACATTGTACGTCTTTTAAACAGTTCAAAAGGTTTACAAAAACAGTACTACATATGCACCCACACACAGTGTCAGTCACTGTTGCCAGCAGATTTTGAAAGCGTCGATAATACGGTGCATAGTTTAATAACAACCTCAACAATTTTAGATGTGATATTTTTACGCGATGAAGCATGGTTGCATCTTAGGGGCTACGAAAATTCTCAAACATTGGGATTTGGATTGACATGTGGAGAAGAAGAATAACTTGCTACAAAGGATAAGCGAGAAAAGAAATACAACTTCGGTTGGGTTAATTCAGTATTTAAACACTCTTGGTGTTACACGTCTACCAAAGAAAAAATCTCTATTTGAATTTGCAAAAGTGAGATTTACTCTTGGAAATAACGTATACATTAGAATTAGCAATACAATCAAACCAAACCGATGCATGCATTTTTAATGTCAGTTTTGTAGTCGGAGCTTAAACAAGATTTTGAAGCAGAAACGGCAGTTATTCGGGATAACAAGGAACGTAGCTCCAAACATCACGAATTTGGCTGTGTTGATTCAGAATGAGCTTTTCTGCTGCAGGTGTATTTATCACCAAGTTGAGAACTAAATTGTTTATGTTTATGTGCTAAGTTGCATTTACCGCTTACGGACGGAAAGTAAAATATGGGAGGTTACCCTTCACAACATGTAACTGTTTACACCCTACAGAAACGACATAGATATGAATCAAATCAAAAGTAACTTTAGAACATGCAGTTCGGTTCAGTTCCGAAGGTGCAAATAATATAATACGCAACAAGGGAGTGCATTTTTACTGGTCTCGGATAATATTAGAGACCTCTACTCCTTGATCAGGAAACTGCAAACCGCGTTACCAAACTGTCGATTAAATCGTTTACTATGTATTTTTAAATGGGATCTTCTTCTTCTTCTATGTATAGGTCAATGGCCTATTAATTACTTACAATGGGGTAGGTTCTGTAAGCCCTCTGTGCACGTATGTCGGGGAGGGACTAGCCTAACCCGTTGAATAGAGAAGTGAAGTTTCACTCAAATACGTTGGTACAAATCTGATGAAAGATTATTTATTTGTTTTAGAGGACTTTTTTATAAAACGAACCTAATTATAAATATATGAATATAATGTTAATTAGTGTTTAATCTTTTCTTTTTAAAATTATAATATTTGATGGCTTTATACCTAAAATCCTGCGTATATAAATCCGAAGAATAAGAGAGCTGCACATTTTCAGAAACACACGTGGTTTATAAAGAAAACAAGCTCTTATTAGTGTATAGACATTAAGAAGCAAATGTATTCAAGAATTTTTTTGTTTTTGCAGTCTGCTAAAACAATTGCTTTTCATAGTTTACTACACAGATAGCAGCGGAAGGAACATTTAGAACGAATGGAAAACTATCGACTACCGAAAATTTAGTATAGATATAGGGCAAAAGGGAGACGATGTTTAGGGAGAATTAAAGAGAGAAGAAAAGAAGAGCAAGAATCGCAGTAACGTAACGGGTCATATTCAAAGCATGATGGAGAACAAGAAGAAGACGAGTAAGCAGTTTTGCACCTGTAACTCTATTGTTTGTGAAAAGATATAAACCCATCAAACCCTATTTTAGAGTCGTTCTTAAAATCTATTTAAACGCAAAGTTGATATTAGTAACTTAACATTTAAAAGTATAACAAGCTAAAACCCATAAAAATCAAAACCAAAAAATTTTGATTTGTCAGTCTGTACTGTTAATTAAGTAACATTTCAAAAATATGAATGTCAACCTTAGCAGTCTTTGAAATACAGGATTAATAATAATTCTACTTACTTAACTGAATCTTTTACGTTTTACGACATACACATGCATACCACGCTTATTTTGGACACACTGTATATTATTTTTTTAAAGTTATTTGTGGTAAGAAACGAATTATTTTCGCCACGAAGAATGTCTTTTTCTTTTCAATGAGAAAAAATATATTTTTACTATTGATTTAAAAAGATGTTTTTCGTAGACCAGAAAATAATATATGAAATACTTGTTTTTGCAAACATTTTATTGTTTTCCTGGAAAGTCTGAAATTAGATGAAAATGAATAGCAAAAAAGCTGTCTGTGTCCCGAAGGTGCTCCATAGAAATTTTAGTTCATTCTATAAAATGGGTGGAAAACTGAAGAGCGACATAACATAACTAGAAAAAAAGAAAGAAGATTCCGAAAGATGCAAGGAAGTTTTTCAGTATGTAGTGAAAATTAAGGTAAATTTCAAGAATATGAATGTGAATCCTAGCAGTCCTTGAATTATTGCATAAATGATTCTACTTATTTAACTGAATGTTTTACCTTTTACGAAATACACATGCATACCACGCTTATTTTGAACACACTGTATGCTATTTTTTTTAATGTATTTGTGGTAAGAAACTGATTATTTTCGCCAAGAGAAATGTCTTTTTCTTTACATTTAAAGTCTTTTTAGTGCGAAAAAATATATTTTTACTATTGGTTTAAAAAGAAGTTTCTCGTAGGCCAGAAAATAATCTATAAAATACTTTTTCTGTGAACATTTTATTGTTTTCCTGCAAAAAGTCTAACTACATGAAAATGATTACTAAAAAAAGTTTTCTGTGTCCAGAAGGTGCTCCATCGAAATTCTAGTGCATTTTATAAAATAGTTACAAAACTAAAAAGCAACATAACATAGTTAGGGGCCTCGGTGGTCTAGTGCGGGAACGTATTGCCAGTCGAGGCCACAGAGAAATGTAGTCGATCCGCTGGGGCGATCGAATCTCAGCTGTGAGGACCGCGTTTCGCTTAGTTAGGTTTAGGGTGCATGTTGCATGAATGGTTAGTGTGTAAGGGACGCCCGCACCCCCCTGAAGTAATGCGAAAGCGGTTCCGGGGGGTGGGGTAGTATGAATCAATGAGAAAAAAACATAACATAACTGGGAAAAAAAAGGGTACAAAGAAGCAAGAAATAGAGTGGACATAAATCCGTACATGAGCACAGGATATAATATATATGGCAGTGTTTATAACATTTAAAAAAATACGAATTGAGAAAGGGCAATATTTAATTACAAATATAAGTGATTACAACTAAATTTAGGTAACCTGCAATAACTAAATTTATATATTCATGCAAATTATCGTTTCTGGTTAGGTCATATCTATTTTGCCGCTGAGGAGAAGCACGTGGCAGGAACTGTGTTGGTGTTCAGAATTGAAATTGCAAACTAACATACAAATACCCAAGTATTTGTGGGCAGTAGCAGTAATTATTAATATTTAGGTTAGTGCAAGTTAAGTTAATTAATAAACCCAGTAATGTGTATTAATTATATATAATACTAAAATAATTACATCAATTCTATCATAGAATATGTTGCAACATTGTGGTGCTAACATTAATTAATTTTATCCGTAAAATGCTTCCAGATCAGGATGATAGCAGAACTGCAATTGTTGGCTCCAAAAGAGCCATAACAATACCTTTGGGTATCAAATTAAGGGAGTGGGCTACCAAATCTTTATGTTAATGTTGATTAAACGTGGAATCTGCCTGTAATGGCAAAGTGGTGTTACGGGCCAAATGAGCTTTTTCGTCGACCAGCAACCGGATAGGTGGAAAAAAGCCTGCAGCTTCGCTCAGAGGAGTAGGGGGGGTTCACGGAAATCGCTTACGGGAGGAAATCGTCCTGGTTGTGTTACAGAGTAGGTCAAAATTAGTGGGCGCCACCTTCCAAATCACAGCTGATTGTAGGTTCTCGTGGAAGGCCGAGAAGCAGACAGCTTACGGGAATCGAACTTACCTTTATTGTGCCTCCTTCCTGTTTAGAAAGCTTGCAAAATTCATGCACACACAAATACAAATACAAAATAATAAAAGATGTAATGAATTTTAAAACACATACTTAAACGACTGGAAATGACAATACAAAAATGACGGTAAATGGTAATTTAATAGTTCTATATTACAAATAGTTAATTTGAGCGCTCAAGAGGAGGGACTCACCGTCGCTGGCGTACATTATTTAAATTGTCCAAACGACTACGTGGCCAGTGGCGTCGGAGTTTACACGAATATAACAATATATAATATAATTACTCTTTACATTTAGTAATACCAAAAAGGACAATCGGCGACTGAATGTCGCTTCTTGTTGCATAACAAAATGGGTTCAATCACTTAGAATTTTGCAAGTTATCGCGTAAAAGGTTTCTTTTTCACAACACAAACTGGTTACTTTACCTTGAATTTCGATGAATGGAATCGAGAGAGAGGCAGGCACAATTCTGGGGGTTGTTTTCCAGATGCAGGTACAGTCTGGGGTATTTTCAGGTCCGGGAAACAGGTAGACGACTTCTTCACAAAACTTTGGGACGACACATTTGCTGCACAACCCTCCTAGTTCGTCGCAGCAACGGCACATGTAAAGGAACAACGAATGGGCTCGATACTAATCCGCCAAAGGCGATCGGCTAATTCGCAATGAATTGCCTTTCCAGGGATAAATTCCAGCGCATTTCTTTTAAATCCGACACTTGTCGATATTCTGTTCACTCCACGGTGAAACAGCGATACGAAATTAGACGCGATGGAAACCCATCGAAAACATAAGCCGCCCTGCAGTACTCTATTATTTCACGGTCCCCGTCGATAGAATTGGGTAGACCGGAGTCTAGCGAAGATGGAAAGCTGACTGAAGAACTCAATGCAACGCGAACCTGGATTCCCCAAAAACATTACACCGCATTACTAAATGTGATGAAATAGTTCCAGAATAATTCGACACGTAAATTCATAGAAAGCATTCAGGGTCAGGCGCAGACCAAAACATAAATCGGCAATTTCAGCTTACAAAGGGAAGCTATCAAAGGCTTTGCGAAATTGTCTCCTCATAACTCAATCTTAAAAGAAAAATAACGAAAATTGTAATCCACATAGAACGACAATTAAAATAGAATTTTAATTTCTATGAAGCGGCAATTAGAATACTGCTCTAATCCAGATGGAGTGGCACAATTTAAATGAACATAATAGTGGGCGTGACTATTTCTTGCAGCACAACAATGAATTGCTTGCCATAGATACACAACTAGATATAAGGAAAACATAAGAAATAAACTTTGAGAAAAAAATATAAAAATTAATTTATTTTATAAATCAATACTTTCCTGGGTTGGCAGTACGGGAAACTATACCGTATACGTACATTCTTCTTGACTTCTTCTTCTTCAAGTGCTTTATCTGTTACGAGACGTAGCGATCTCTTCTATGTCTGTGTTGCGCGTTTAAAGTGCCACAGACTTAGAGGACCTACAGCTTAACGTGGGTTCCGAACCACGGGAAATGTAAACACCTCTACTTCAGGGAAGATCTACTAGGCAGAATAACACGCTGATTGGCCATTGCCTTGAGAGAGAGAACGACTATTAAAAATCCGATATTCCGGTACTGGGAATTGAACCCAGGACCTTCAGAGTAGAAGTCTAATGCGCTAATCTCTAGATCACGGCCGCCTCCTTATTGACTTACAGAAATCATGAAAACTTACAATAAAAATAATAGTCAAAATGATGGCTCACAGAGAACAATAATTATGGTATTTATCAACCTGTATATTTGTATTTTGAAATATTTTTATTTCAGCAGATAATGGCCTGTTGGTTACTGAAAGCGACAAATACAGATTGACAATGTTTATATAATTTTACACAATTTAAACTTCGACTTATGACATTTATAATACGAATGACATTGAATATTCTAATTAATACATACGCTTACTTTAGTACTATACAATTCGCTCTTCTATTTTATTGAATTGCCAGGAAGTTATCTTCAGCAAAATAAACAACATTTCGATAAGTATGCCTATTTGTTATTCAAAAAGCAAAAACAAAGCTGGCAGAAAGGAAACTGCTACGTATATTTTCTGTAGCGGAAATTTTTGCGAACTCTTACGCAAATCTCATTGATAGTAGAAGTAATCAGTATTTACTTAAGTACATATTAATTATATTCGAGTAGATTATTTCATCTAGATCATAAATATTTATACGTAACTGTGGGAAGAGAACTCTGCACGTATTTCCGGGAGAGACGATAAGCATGTTTCGAAGAATCGATCACATATCAAACAAGTCGCGTCACAATGCATTTTTGCAGCAGTCATAATGTTTGTTTTCACTTTCAGAATTATAAAGATCCTGTAACCTTTATTTTAAAGAGTTAACGTAGGGTAAATCAAGTCACGTACTATGAAAGCTTTCCCTAAAACATTCATACCGATTTTGTGAACGATTGGGAATATTTTTTTGAATTCAAGGTAGATATTCCAAATTCACAATTTTTTAATTTTCAAATTTTAGATAGGTACTTTCTACTTCAAAGATAAAATTCTATAAATAAAAGTAAAAAATTGTTTTTATTCTAGAAGTTCTTTTATTGAAACATACGAATTAGTAGATAGTTCAAATTTAAAAGTAGAATTTTTCAGTTCAAGCTATACATTTCTATTTCGAAGTAGAAAGTTCTGCGTTTCAAGCCACAAATTTCTATTTCCAAAGCAGAAATCTTTGCTTTTAAACTGAACTATTAATCGATATTTTTCAAAATAAATGCTTCTAGAATAAAAATAACGGTTTACTTTTTTTTAAAGACGTTTGAAGAAGTAATTTCGAATTTTAATATACACACTGGTTTTGAAATTTCATGTTTATAACACAAACCGTTATTTTTCGAAATTTGGCTCCATGTCAGATGATGATGATGATGATGATGATGATGTTATAGATTACATTATTAGTGCCTGCTGTTAAACTTTTGCTTTGAAAGTCCGGTGTATAATTACAACACAGAATTTGGTAGTTAAAAAGAATTTTCTACTGTTAAGCTAGTTTTTGAATGAACCTTTAAAAACATGGTAGCAGATATCTGTAGTTTCATTTATACTTTCAGAAAGTATTACTTCTTAAGATGCACGCCTGTGAAAAAAGATTTTTTTAATTTGAAAATATATATGCGTGATACCTTTTTCTCTATGTACTAGTGTCAAATTCCTTATTTCTGTAACGGCAATAGAAATATCGGCTTTCAAAGTGAAAATTTGTAACAGTAACACAACAATTCTCATTTAAACATAGAAACTGTTCGAATAAATCTATAAAATGTAATAACTTATAATTAGAGCTAGGATAGTTAGGCAAATTGCCTTTTTTAATAAATGGAAGGATTCAAGGCAGACCCAATTTTAAATCCGTTTTAGAATGCGTGCAATTCAACAATGCAAATTTTATTTTGCCTTTTTTGCCTTTTTTGCGTCTTTTTGGATTCTGGCTTTTTTGAGGAATTTCCTATTTTTCTTGCCTTTTTGTACCTTTTATGGTATATTAAATTACAATTTTAAGAAATCTACTTCTTAAACTTTTAATTTAAAAAAATTTGTACCTACTTGCAATTTTCCAAAAAAAATGTATATTTTAAATTATTGAAATAAATTGTAGAAAGTATTATTCCCAAGCACTTAAGGGTAGAGCCTTAGTGGGTTTTACCTTTTATTGTTACTGGCTGAAAATTTCTCAGAAGGATTATTTTCTTGATATTAATTTTAATGAGGGGACCAGTATTGTCAGGAGAAAGTTTTCTAATGAATCAGCCAGTTTGTCACAATTTTCGAACGTGTTAACGTTAACGCTGTTTCCTTTAATTTCCTCAAGTATTCTTCAAATGTTGTAATTTTTTATTTTTTCCTGTCTTTTTTGGTAATTTTGCCTTTTTTTCGTTTTTGCCTTTTTTACTTTATTTTTGCCTTTTTAGTGCTTTTTTATATGTTTTTGCCTTTCCGCCTGCCTTTTGCGATACTTAATTTTGCTTAACTATCCTCGCTCTACTTATAATTGATATTTAGCGACTTTTTACCATGTTCATACAGCAGACGTTCGATAACGTGAACCAATTCAGACCCGACTGTGTTCACATTATCGAAATGTTTCCATTAGCGAGCGTGATTTTATTAATGAGCAAATTATTAAAAAACGGTTAATAACACAATTAATATTTTTTTGCTAATTATGTCACATTGTACCTACTGCAACCTCGTCTATGATTTTCACGTTGTCACTTAATCTTAAACACTTTCTTTTATTGGATGTGGATGCCATAGTCGTAATGCATAAACGCATGCAATATGCCTGACTTAAGTTTAACAACAACTAAAATGAAATCAGCGCTGCTCCTACAAATAATTTGCTGAGAATCACTTATGTATATTATAAAAACAATATAAGACGAAGTGCGTACGTTAACGAGCTGTACAGGTTATTTACGCTATCGAACATTCTATTTGATCCTATAGTAAGA
The DNA here is from genome assembly GCA_014611495.1 of Limonius californicus. Classification (NCBI taxonomy): domain Eukaryota; kingdom Metazoa; phylum Arthropoda; class Insecta; order Coleoptera; family Elateridae; genus Limonius; species Limonius californicus. The sequence continues at coordinate 6,941 of JABXWE010000383.1, read as the reverse complement.
ATTTTGTGTTTACATTAGCGCGATGTTTCCATAATCGGTTGTTTACGTTATCGAGCATCCGATGTATTTCGGAAGTAGAAGTTTTTTCATTTAAACCTTACACGAACTAGTAAATTAGATTTTTAAAGATTAGATTAGATGTTTGCTCTTAAACTAATTTCCACTTTGAAAGTGGGACTTTATAATATGAATATACAAATTTGTTGATTAAAGCTAAAAATTTCTACTTTTAAGCCACTTTGTAGTACGACATGTAAAATTATGTAGTTCGCAAACAGATATTTCTACTTTAATAGCAAAAATTTTCCGAAATATAATCGGTAAATGTAGAAATTTCTAAATTTTTAAGAAAATTTTTATTACAAGTTAAAAATAAACCTCTATTTTTTTAACGGTTAAACTTTAAACCTGCCAATTTCCTCTACACATTCGGACATTTCAATTGTGAAAGTGAAAATTTCTAATCCTAATCTAAAAATTCTAATTTAGAGTCAATCGGTAAAATTTATATCCTTTTTAGCAGTTTCTATTTTACAGCGCTCGTCTTAGTAGCAGTTCCAAATTAAAAGTAGAAATGGCCATTTTCAAGCTACTAATTGTGATTTTGAAAAAAGAAATTTCTATATTTTTTAATTTGGAAGTAAAACTTCTAAGTTTAAAACGTAGCTGCTGTTTTTGTACAATATTATGATGATGTTTTTTCAACATTATTAATGGCGTTTGTTACACAAAGGACTTTCTAATTTCAAAATAGAAATTCTGGTTTACAAGTAGAAATTTGTGTTTTAAAATTAGAAAATTATACTGTCACGGTATACATTACTAGTTTAAAACCACAAATTTATAGTTTGCAAGAATAGAAATGTATACTTTTCAAACGTATAGATTACTACTACATTACTGCACATTTCTACTTAGAAAGTAGGAATTAAAAGAAAATTTCATGGACTTGAATATATACCTCATCCTTCAAGTTATAAAAATTAGACCAACTTTCTATCCAACACTAAACGCTGTTATGTTCTTTTAAAAATTGCCGCTCTATATGAATTAATTTCTTAATTTGATTGCCGCTTCGTCGGAATTAATAACGTTATTTTAATTGCAGCCTTATTTTGGGTTACCGTTTCGCTATTTTGTTGCGTCTTTCTAAGTTTGAGTTATGTTGACAGTTTCTTTTGTGTCGAAATTGCCGAATATTGTTTTTCCTCGCGCTTGACCTTAACGCTTCCGAGAACTCACGTGTCCCTTATTCTAGAACTTTTCATAACATTTCGAAATATGGTGCAATCTTTGAGGGAATGAAGAGTCATGTTGCGTTTTTAGCAGGCCTTACATCCTGAATGACTCCGGGCCTTCTTAAATTACATCTTCGGGGAAGGGCCGTTGCGGAAAATAAAGTAGGCAACAAGCTTGGGTCCGATACCAACGGTCAGGAAGAGCGGGTTTTTTCGCAGCACTTGTTACATTGAGTTTCTCGTACCGGATATTGCTTTAGCAATTAGTATCATTTCGACGAAGTCGGATCTAAATAAGTTTTAACAGTGTAGCCTGGTTACAGAACAACCAAGTGTGATTGTTTTTTTCTTCGATTCATTCGGATAAAAGCGTTTGAACCCGTGAAAATGTGATTGTTGGGTCTGTTGGTGATACAAGCGTTTGAAATTCCAGTTGCCCTCAACGTCGACTGTCCCCGTTGGAAATAATTCAACTGATCGTGTTGGGAATAATCTGCTTCCCCAGGAGCGTACCTACCAACATTTCGTCCCCCTGGTTTCCTGAGGCCTTCTACCTTTTTCCAGGACCGGAAAAATACACGCTTTCTCGACTGTACGTGCATCTCGAAATCAACGCCCCCGGAATTGTGCCTGCCTCCACCGGAATTCAAGGTAAAGAACCAGTTTTTTTGTGCAGTGTAAAAGAAACCTTTTTTTTTCTTGCGCAAACTTGCAAAATTCCACGTTATTGAACTTGTTTTATGCAACCTAAAAGCGATCTTCAATTGCCATTTGTTTGTTGTTAATTGTAAAAAGATATTAATACTGTATTTTTCCTGTAAACTCTACGCCATAGACTACACAGATTTATTGAAATATCCTAAATATCGTGCGTCAACGGCGGCGAGTTTTGTTTTCTTGGATGTTCAAATATTATTTTCTAAAACCATAAAAATGCCATTTCCTGTCTTTTCTTCTTGTATCGCCATTTCAATAATTTCATTATGTGTTTTAAAATTTACTGCCTCTTTTATTTTTGTGTACTCTGTATTTGTTTGTGTACGAATTTTGCAAGCATAAATATATAGGAGGAGGCACAATAAAGGTGAGTTCCGTTCTCGTAAGCTGTTGGCTTCTCGGCCTTCCACGAGGACCTACAATCAGCTGGATTTGGAAGGTGGCGCCCACTAATTTTGACTTACCCTCTACACAACTAAAGATTTTCTCCCGTAAGCGATTTTCACAATCTCCCCTACTCCTCTGAGCTAAGCTGTAGGCCGTTTTCCACCTATCCGGTTATGGGTCGTCGGTAAAGCTCGGTTGGCCCGTAACAAGGCGTTCTTTCGGTGGTATCCAAACGAAAATATTAACGCTTTTTTACTTCGGCAACTATTTCTCTAAATTTCGATAACATCCATCCAAGCTTTATTATGACAGCCAAACCTAATTGCTGATAATGACTAATTCGTCGACTTCCTGTTCAACCAGGGAACGTATTGTTTAATTCATAGTTTTGTCTCGTTGGTGACAAAGTTTCACTATTTGAAATTCTCTGTACTTTTCACATTTTTAATATAGCTAATACCGATGTATACGACGATCTGCTTGAATAATGCAGCTTATCAGTAAGCATTATTCACTTTTAATTTCTTTTAGTTACGCCACTGCCTACTTTCTTTTCTTCTCGTTTATAGTTAAGTGAGATAATTAGACAGCGACTCCTAACCAAGCAATGGTACGCAATTAATATGGAAAGTTCGATTTTTTTAATCGAATTGATTGGATCGTATCACATGTGTTACTAAATATACTTACAATTTTAATTGCAACATTTATCACTGGAGATAGAAACGCTCCTAAAAATGACTAGTTTTCAAATTTCTGGGTTAATACCGCAAATTTCTGTATTGAACACAAGTATTCCTCTATTAAAATTATCTTATTCTATTTTTAAATGCAACAATATATGATTTAAATACAGCAATTTTAGTTTTCAATTGCTACTACAAATTTCAGTTCACAAGTAGGAAGTTTTAGTTTTAATTCATTAATTTCAGATCTTCAGAAGTAGAAACTAATTCTCGTTACCAGATTAGATAATTCTACTTTAAGAAGAAGTTCCTATTCTATAACTTGTTCAAAGTGTAATCTTCAATTTTAAATGAGACAATTAGTCAATAGAAAACAATACTTTAAGGCTGCTATTTTTTAAACTCGTTATTTCAAATCCCCACTTTTATTTCTACTGCTACAAATGTGTATTTTGCAAGTTAGGTTTCTAGGTTTTAATCTAAAAAATCTTAGTATAAAAGTAAAACTAATTATAAATTCAAATATGCAAAAATTTTAAAATTTATATAAATACATACTAAAAAATTCTATTTCTTTCGGCCTTCTAATTTTCCATTGACAGAGTGGTTTGTTGCAGCGGTACATTTTTTCCTCTCTTCTTTCTACTTACGTAGTATTAGAAAAGTTCAAAGAATTGGTAGTTTAAAAATCTAAAATAATGTAATGTAAAATTCCTACTGAAATCTTTAAAGCCCTTGAACTATTAAACAAGAAAAATTCAGTTTGTAAGTAGAATTTCTAATATTGATCTCTAGAATTTCTGCTTTAAACATCAAAAATACACAATTGTATGTGGCTTGCCTTAATTTATAACGTTGCAGTTTAAATTTTTAAGGAAGTAATTAAAAAATAGAAATTTCTGCTTAAAACTACAAATCCTATTCTTAAAGTAGCGAGTTAACATTAGTCTACTATCAAGCTAGAAATTTCCACTCTGAAAGTATAACTTTTATAAGCGGTATGTATAATTTCTGCTTTCAACGTTATTACCAAAGTAAATCTAGAAAATTGTATTTGCAAAATACAAATCTCCAGCTGTAAGAACTTGCAGTTTAAAAGTAGAAAATAATAGTTTAAGGGTAGACATTTCTAATTGTAAAATTCTTGAATTAATGTACTGTTTTCTACCATTAAACTAAAAGTTTTCGTTTCAAAAGTTGAATTTGTGATGGGTAGAAATATTTCAAATTTTCTGGTTCAAAAGTAGAAATTCCCGTACATTTTTGAAACTACTAGATCGAACCAGAGAATTGTACACTGTAAGCATTTGTAGTTTAAAAGTAGAAAATAATTTTCAAATTTACAAATTCTTCTAATTAACATTATAATTTTTTTCTATTTACATTGAAATTTTAAGCATGAAAGTAGAAATTCTTTGCAGTGATCTCTATACATTTCTGCTGTAAACGGAAATTTTTAGATTGAACTTAAAATTTTCTTTTTGTAAGTAGGTAAGAAAGCAGAATTCTTCTTTCAAATTGAAAATTTCTAGTTTGATGTGCGGTTTATAATTTAAAAGCAGAACCTTGTAATTTAAAGGTAGGATTTCACTTTTTTCGAATTTCTATATTAAATGTTATAACTTCTTCTGTTAAACGAAAAATTCCAACGTTGAAAGGAGAAATTTCTACTTTTAAAGTGGCAATTCCAAATTTTATGTATTTCCGTCATGGTGCTTCAGAACCATAATGGAACAGCTTTGGAAGATGTTACATGATAAAAGAAATAAATTGGCTGAAGCAATCAAAATAGGATAAAGCAATCCTTTTGAACACAAAGTGGATTGTCATTATTTAAGATGATCATGTATACACCGAATTCTTTAATTTTACGCTCTAACATGATAATTACGAGAAATATATATCTTGTATGGCTATAAAATATTATATATGATAGATGTAGTGAAACACCTCTTGGCGTAACTGACATGACAACGTCGCGCTATTAACTTATTTTTTTTTTCGATTTCTTAAAGCCAGCAGTTCTTCCTCTACATGAGCCCGTCTCTTTTTATATCCGGGGGTCTCACTAGCTGAGCTTTAACATCAACCGCCGACACCGCCAAAGGAAACCCAAGACGGAGACAGCTGGATTGAAAAGAGATAGGAGGAGAATTTCATGACCGCTTGCTGTTCTTGGCGGGGCGGAGGAGGACATAAGACCGGCCGACAGATAGCTTGGGCCAGCGGCGTGCGGGGTACTAACGCTATTTAGTAGATGATAATAGAGAAGCGTGCGAGCCTATGCACTAGTCTCGAAAGTCTCTTCACTTTCTGATGAAATTTACTGTTATTCTTTGCACATATTAAATCTGATATACTTGTTTACTTATCGTATTTTATTGGGGGTATCGCATACTCGATAGTGTAGTGGCATTCAAATGACATCTCAGTCTCACTCACCAAAGTATCTAGGAGTTGATGATCTCGAAATGTAAATAAACAAAATTTGTTTTGTTTGTCGCGTTTCCAGCCGCTTGCCTTCTAAGCGTTGAGTCTTAATTATTATTTGTTGTCTTTCACAAAAACAAAAAAGGAAAATATCAATTCCGTGAAATATCTTGCTAAGATTTGAACTATACAATATATACATATACTATAATAATGGCTGCTATTCCAAATAAATTATCAATAAACTAGCGTTTTGTTAAATTCATTATTCAAAATATTCACAAGCTCAACAGGTCATATTTTTATTTTGAACTTTATACGTTTACCGACTTATAACGTTTCGTTGTCAAAAGTAATATATGTACACATTTGTCGTGGCATACTAGAATAGCCACATAACGACGTTTAATATAATCCATTAACCATCGTGTGATATACTTAAGTAATTTCCAAGTACAAATCTATAACGTCTCATCTTGAAAATTATTTTAAATCCCTAACATGAACGGTTTATACAAAAACTTTTCCCTTTTACATAAATGTATTCCAAGTATTTTCACCATCCCAGAATAGTTTTCATTTTGTATTACGTATTAGACCAGTTCAACCATACAATTGATATTCATGATAGTATTGAAATACTATAAAATATCTAATATTAATAACAGATGGGCACTTATCACTTTCGGTAGTATATAGATACGATATCTTGTGGTAGAGTTCGTTTCATTTTGGTATGTAGTATAAATAGTGGCGTCGAATATAATCCATTAACCATAGTATAATATATTTCAGACATTTCTAACTACAATACCATAACGTTTCATCTTGTAAGTTATTATAAATCACAAGCACGAACGATTTATACAAAAATTTTGTCTTAAAAAAAATTAATTCCAAGGTTTACACCTACCGGAATAGTTTTCTTTTTGTATTACGAATTAGACCAATTAAACAATGCAATTGATATACATGGTAGTATTGAAATACTATAAAATATCTAATATTAATAACAGAAGGGTACTTACCACTTTCGGTAGTAGATAGATAGGATGTCTTTTGGTAAGATTCGTTTCATTTTGGTATGTAGTATAAATAGTGGCGTCTAACATAATCCATTAACCATCATCATATCATACAATTTATTTAAATCAATTCTAACTACAATACCATACGGTTTCTTCTTGGAAGTTATTATAAATCACGAAGACGAACGATTTATACAAAAATTTTGTCTTTTACAAAAAAATTAATTCCAAGGATTTTCACCATACCCTAATAGTTTTCTTTTTGTATTACGAATTAGACCAGTTTAACAATGCAATTGATATTCATGGTAGTATTGAAATACTATAAAATATCTAATATTAATAACACAAGGGTACTTATCACTTTCGGTAGTAGATAGATACGATGTCTTGTGGTAAGAATCGTTTCATTTGGGTATATAGTATAAATAGTGGCGTCTAATATAATGCATTAA
>JABXWE010000382.1:0-85770 GCA_014611495.1 Limonius californicus | reverse complement strand
TTTAATTTTTTTTATTTAACTTGCAAGTAATTCGTTAGGACAGTTCTTCCTTTTTATTATAAAACATGTACTACAATAATTGCCATGATATTTAATTAAAAAGATAAATGTTTCCTTAAGTATGCTTGGCTTATTCATTGACGTTTTCCCTCATCAATGTATATTTGACTGGGGTGTTACATAAAATTTAGCTTATGACTGTAATATTGTGATTTTGTTGCCAGAACCACAGAGTACCTATTATAATAGGTAGTCTGTGTCTGAACTAAAAATATTTCTCACTCTCATGTTCGTAATTAACCACTTGTAGTTAGTAGTTTATTACTAATGTTTTTAAATCCAGTTTTTGAATAATTTAGATATAATAAAAAAAGCAATGAAAATTTGTTTAAGTATTACAAAATTAATTATGTTTAATAAAGTTAAAAAGATCTTGCTTACGTTCAATTACTTTTAAAGTGCCAAAATAGAGCAAAATGCTGCTTTCATGCATGTAATTTTCAAACATTTCCCGGGCCTCCAGCCCCTGGAGGGTGTTCCATACCCCCAGACCGCCCGTGAGGGGGCCCCAATTCAGCTTCTAGCCGAGGGCCCCCAATACAGCCAGTCCGGGCCTGAACATAGCAGTATAATTGAGTACTGTTAAAAAAGACATTTAAGAAAGCGTTTAATTAATTTTGTGTTGAAATAAAAAGAAGTCTACTTTAATGAACTTTAAAAGACGAATATAACGAGTGTTCTAAAAATGCCTTAGTAATTGCAAGTATATTATAAATAATCTGTAAAAATTAGGTTAGGTGACAAGCTGCAAAATGATAAATTTATAACGAAATCCATTTAGCATATGATCAGCAAACACTTGCTCATATTTCTTTTCAAATATTCTGTAAAAATCACATCTTTAATAATTTAAAAATGACAGCTGAACTACTAAAGCAATCTTAAGTTTTTAGGTTATTTCCACAACTTACGTCGAATCGCTCTCAATATTTTATTTTTAAGGCCAGTCAAAAATGATATATTTTACAGCGAATTAATTGCCCCAAGATTCTGTTTATAACATAATTAGAGTACCTACGTGATCTTTAGATAATACACACCACGTACAATTTATCTATTTTATAAGTTAATGTAAATACTAAATAAAGTTATAATATTTTTCATTTCATTTTTTATTAGATTAAAAATACATACATGCGATCAAAAAATGTAGATTAACTAATGCAATGCTCTTGTAATATTATTTAACTAAAAATTAAATTATTGTATCACATACCAACCTGCTTCCTAGAAAATTCGGTTTGCGGTGTACATACGCATATTATCGATAAGATAAATGTAATATGTCGCTATGTTTTACACGCAAACAGGGAAGTATACAACGAAAAAGCAAATGACTCATTGTTAATCTAACTTTGCGATGATTAAGTACAGCAGATACAACAAGGTCGCTTACAATTTATATGTCTGCGTAAGATTAATTATTCTTAAGCAGTAGTACAATGCGCTTGATGAGATGTGTCAACCAAACTTTGGGTTGAAATCATTAGTAGATCACTGGATAAATGCTGATATGACACGCTGCCAATTTTTGGTTGTGAACATTGTTCAAGCGCTTGCCGAAAGCATTGTTTAAATACTTATAATAGGGCAATTTACAAAACTCAATATTTTACACGGCTGAACTTAGACATTCAAGAATAGTTGTTTAGCGTTATTTCTTTTACGATGTGGTGTTAATAATGTACTGTCAACCTAAAATTTCCTGAATAATGTCGAAATTTACATCTTACCTTTTCTGTAAAAAATTGACACATAAATCACCTCCAGTTTAATTTTCTAGGTACCATAAAATAAGAATTATTTATGGGAGTGTCTTTAGTTGTGCACCTACAGCATTCTCACACTTGACAAAACTTAACAGCGAAGTGAAGTCAACCGTGATGGAGTTTTTACAATGCTTACATGAATATGGTAAACATAAACATGAAGATATATTTTAGTCAAAAACCAGAAAAATTAAATGCAAATTTTGCCTCTTTCAGGATACAGGTATTGGAAAAAAAACATTTTCTTGACTGGTTTCAGTGTGATTGGCGATTCTAGATTATCAGCGTATCTTCGGCTAAAGGTGACGCTTGGTATGTTTGTTTTGCTCAATAATGCGGTTATCACACGAAAACAGGATGTAATACGTTTGTATTATACATTTTTGCTAAAGTTCTTTAGATTATTATGTTGGACTAAGGAAAACTCTTTGCGAAAGAGTGAATTTAACGCCAAGGAAATGTTTTCTCTAAAAACTGAATTGAGATGCATGTATGCAATGCGATTTTTTTGTGCCATTTTGAACTTGGAGTGTATTAAAAAAATCTCTTAACCTTCCAGTAGTCGCAACTTTTGATCTGGACACCAGTAGTCGCAGTAGGTCTCTCAGATCCCTTGGTATTCAGATTTTTTGCACTCATACTAATTGAGATATATTGCTCATTACTGAATATATTTGTTATTAGGATAATAAAACACATTCGTCACAAAATTTTAACTTCTAACTTTATTTGAAAATTCGCAAAATAATAACAAAGCAAAATGTACATTTCTTGACATTATCTTAATATTTTCTGTTTTTTCAAATATTACTTTAAAAATGCCATATGTCATTATTGAAATAACGAAAATAAAGTTCATTTAGTGTAAAAAAAGAATCAAATGATTTAAATCAGCTCAACCATCACCATCACCATCACCATCAATATGTATTCACTTACAAGGACACCTCACTTGGCTCACAGGTGGTAATTCTCAAAAGAATACACCTAAACTAATGCGCATTCGTATGAGCATAAGAGAATACTCTATCGAAAGGTACCGAAAACGACCAAGCATAAGATCAAAAAATTATAAAGTTATAGCTGAAATAAGAATTTCCAGATCCGTGAGACCCCGTGCGACTACTGGAAGGTTAATTTTGAAGAACTAGACAGTTTATTCATTTCAACGTAACGAGGAGACGCGGAAATTGTGGTCAAAATAAAGTATTTGTTCGGCGAAATTTTTAATTACATTTTCGCACAGTTGCGACATGTTTACCATTAATTCGACGAATCATGTTCCTAAGGTTGTCGATTACAAAATATTTTATAAAATCGCAAAAGAAAAGGTCTCAAAGCGTTAAATTGCACGATCTTGACGGCCAAATTGATGTCACCATTCGGGAAATGACACGGCCAGGAAATCTTTTTTATTTGGGAATTGTATTTACAACAAAACGGAAATTTACGTAAAAGATTTGCAATATTTTTGCACGTCCTTCCGTTACGACACTCTGCATGATGCATTTGCCTAGTCTCTCGAAGTTTAGATGACAGATATCAAATAAATCAATTAATGGTTGGGCCGTTAAAAATGGTGCCAAATTTAAATCCCCAGGTTGAAAATGGGACACCCTTTATATATAAATTAATTATTGTTTTTTCGGTAAACAAACTTGTTACCTTTAGATTTTAAAAAGCGGCAAGAATTCTGATAGTTCAATATCAACCTCGATAACGATGGCACATTACACACGAGTTTTCTCTCACACGAATCACGGTTTCATCTCGTGTTATGTGAATTGTCACAATTATCGACAATGGGAGGAGTTAAGAAAGAAAAAGTCTTTACATCAGTGTTGATAAATTTGAAATAGGGTGGTTTTAGTTATTGAACTTAACTGGCCAAAATTGTTTGATTAAAATTACCTGACTAAAAAGTATTTTGTCTTTAGCCTAAAATATATAGAAAAGTATGTAGATAATACTATTTTTATTATTAGATTCTCTCCGCAACGGTAATACGTTATACAATGTATGACAACATTTTAACAATCTGTAATAAATTCTTTCAACAGTTAAACAATTCAAAATTTTGAAACTACCCGACAGGAACAACAATAACAAAACTAGTAGGCAGCATGCCTACAAAAAAAAAGAATAAAATTTGGAAACTTTTTTAGTTTTTTAGTAGTCAGCATAGTCTATTATGATCACTGGTAGAAACAAATGCCTATACATTTTTCTAGAGAATATGTCTAACATAAAAGCAGGAAATAATTAATTGTTATATTAACTATTATATATTCTGAACAAACAAAAATTAAATTAATTAGTGTATATGTATATTATATAAATTAAATGTGTACTGCATAACATTTTTTTGGAATTTGTGAATAGAATGCAATGTTTTAACACAATTCTTTGGAAAATCAGGTTGTTATCTATTTTCAGAAAAACGTAGCATGGCAATGTGTGATTAAATGCAAATTTCGAGGTTGAATCTGAAAATATATTCCAACACGTTCCTTGTGAATAAAATTCAGCAAGAAGCTGTCAATCGAATTCGTTTGGGAGGAATTAATAATATAAAATATAACTCAATAATAGGGAAGAAGAGACGACTGTGAACGGTTTCCCACTGGTTTTAAGCAAATAAAAGCAATTTTGACCCCTTACGATCAAAAATAAGGAAGGTAGTCTTGTAGTATCCCTACTTTAAACCCTATCAAATGAGTTATATACTGATTGCAATTCCATTTCCATTCTGGAAATTTAGTACTGGATTCAATATTTTATAACGACAGGATTAAAGCTGAACGATATTGGTTATAGTTTTTGCAGTTGTTTATATAATGGAATAACTCTACGATGACGAATTGTTGCTTGGATTTCTCCAGCTACTCCACATACAGCAAATCAACCCTTGACTTTTTACAGGAATATTTTGAAGATATATTGTTTAGGAATCTGTGGTAACTCAAATAATCGAATCTGTCGCCTTTATATTTCTCAATTTTAGGTTATTTATAAAATATATACAATATCCTCAGAAATTTTAAAAAATATTACAGCGGCGGCTCGCCAAGTGAAGTAGGTGAAGTGCCTCTTCACCTAAAATTTTGATTCAATTGCGAATATTTATTTAAATTGCATAACAAATTATTTATCGGCACTACACCTATTAGGTGTCGTTTATTTCTGGCATACATTCTCGTAGATACAATAAGCTTAGTGAAAACAAACACATTACATTTTTTCTGGTCCCCTTGTATTTAAAATTGAACTTTTAAATGCAGTCCGTCGAGCGTGAACACAGTAACCATAAAAACTCTTACCTAGAACATTCGTGCAATTGTGGTGAAGAGCCAACCTCAAACGTATTTTAACTCTGCACTTATACCTCCGTTGCCATGGTAACGCATCATCATCATCATCATCTTCAGGGTGTAGGCCTTGTAGACCTGTTCCGTCTTCATGTAAATTGGTCTGCCCATCTTCTTCTGGGCCTGCCTCTGCTTCGTCTTCCTTCGGGTCTGTATTCGTATAAGGACCTGGGGATTCGCTGGTTATCCATTCTAAGGACATGGTCAAGCCAATTTTGTCTATTTTCGTCAATTACTTGTATAATACTGGTCATTTCAAGTTCTGCTAATATGTCTTCATTTCTTTTAAAGTCCTCCCACTTGTATCCAGCGGTGGGTCTTAAAAACCTCATTTCTGCAGCTTGAATCCTTTTTCTTTGACTTTGAGTCAGCGTCCAACATTCGCTTCCATATAGCAGCATTGGCCTCGCCATTACTTTGTATAGTTTTAACAGAGTATTTTTATTCGAATTTTTAAATGTTCTCCTTATCGTTCCGCATGTGTATTGGAATCTGCTGAGTTTCATCTCTAAATCGGAATTTGTTATGTATGACACGTTGTATCCCAGATAATTAAAGGTTGTTTTCTGTTCTATGGGCTTATCATTGAGTACTATTTTTGCTCTTAGGTGTTCTAGCCCTCTAAATGCGAGTATCTTGGTCTTTTCAGTTGATAACGCCTACGTCAATATCTACAATTGGTCGGTGAATCGTGCAAGTGAAGAGTTCAGTCGCAATCAGCGGCCGAACTGCATGTTCGGGTTTGACCGTCGGTTTTTAAACCATTTCAACAATTTTGAATTAGCTGTAGTATTTAATGATATTTTCTCTCTCACTGATATATTATTTGATGTTCTCCAAAAGAAATCAATGGATATTAATTTTTGTGTTACAAAAATAAATAAAACTATTGAACTATTAAAGAGGAAAAGGAATGACGATTTCTTTGATACACTCTTCGAAAAGACTAAGGAAATAGAAATTACACAAATCATTTGTAAGCGCCCTAAGCCTGAATACGCTAGCCTTACAAATAATGACATTAGAAGATTGTTTTATGAAGTACTGGATCACATTGTAATGGAAATGGAAGTAAGGTTTCAAGACTGCGATAAGTTACAATTCCCGTCTTTATGATTCGTGTTTTCCTTCTAAAGCATTTGTAAGTTTAGGTCTATTTTATGGCAAAATATTTGCAAAAAGTCAACGTCTTAAAAACGAATTAAATATTCTTTATGCCGATGAAAGTTACCGCAATCTTTTTTAGAATTAATAAAAAATCAACCATTTTACGAAGACATAATAAATAATTTTGCTGCATTAAAGGACAAAAGGATAGACTTGGTCCACAAAAACTAGGTAAGTTGGCATTGCATTATTTTTTTTCTATTTGTTATTATTAGGGTAACTATAATAACCCTAATATAATATAATATAATAGGCAAAGTGCTACCATAATAGCACTTTGTCTATTTTTTTACCCGCGAGCTGCCACTGATAAATAATAAACTTTGTGGCCAATCACAATTACAGAGATTGATATCTTGCTTTCATGTTTGGCATGATTGATAGGCAACCCATTTAACAAACATATTCTGTCAAGTCCACACAATCACTCTGTACTTCATCCAAGTTGAGGTTATTCAAGTTTAAATTATATGATGAGATCTATGAAAATATAAAAACATCTAGATGAAAAATCCTTTAATTCTCATAAAAACGAAAACAGAAATGCAGCTGTACATCTGATGATAGTGATTTCTAATCACCTGCTCTTTAGGTCACGTCGTCGCTTTGCTCCTGCGTGTAATTTATCAGCATTGAAGATGTACATTCGTATTTCTTTCTATGTTTATATGAGAACTAAAAGGTCTTTCATAGCGGTTTTAATTCACGTTTATTGAATCTTTATATCTTCCGGTATTTGTAAGCTAGCAATGGTAAAAAAAGGCTTGTTACATACCGTCGCTGTTTAAGTACTTTGAATTGATTCACCCTGTAGAGATTATTTTATCTACAATAACAGATGGCAGATTTCACACGCTCCCAGATATCTAGTTGACTTAAACTGAATTCCAAGTTCAACATGTTAAACGGGCACAAAACAGTTTCCCGTTATTATTTTTTATAAATCGGCAAAAAGTGTAGAACAGTAAGCGGTATTGTACGTGGTCAGAGCCGAACTCGCTCAAGGGTCAATCAAGGGTCAAACGGATATTTTTACGAGCACAGGTAAATTTAACCTAACGGTCAACAAGCAGTTATCCTTGATCCTCGCTTAAAATAGGCACGTTTTAGCTCTTACGCACTTCATTGATTTGGAACGATAACATTTATATGGACACTAAAATTTTAGTGGAAAAATTGAAACGTTTCCAGTTTTACGAGTATGCACTTCCATAATATGGAAAATGGCGTTAGTATCAACACGTAAATTGTTAGTTGCCATAACCTGTAGCTGTAATAAAAGTAAAACCAAGCAAATTGATATTGAAGGGTACTCGGCGAAAGCCCAAAGAGGTTAATATACGGGTTGAGCGACCATTTAGAGTTAAAATTAGAGTTGAGCGTGTAATTTTTGTAGCGCTATCACCCGACAGCCCTGTTTAAGATGTATCAACATCTATGGATCTGTGATTAGGTTAATGCACTGCATGGCCGTGCAAAAAGCTTATGCTAATTTCAGATTAAAACACCGTCTGCTTGTAGCATTAAAATCGTAAATATACCATGCGTTTTACTTTGCGGAGGACTTCTCCCACCCAATTACAAACGCGCGCTACCAATTTTTGTAGAAAACTCTTTGCTGCGCCTCTCTCTGACTTTGAACAATAAACTGCCGAAGTAAAAACTGTTTAATTAAGTTTAGCCATAAACGGAGTAATGGCGGAATTGACTTTTAACCTCGTTTTTGAAGTAGGCTCATAAATTTAAATTAATATTTTTTAGATTTATTTATTGTACATAGTTCGTCAATGAGTTATTGAATATTGCTAGAGCGGTTTTAAATTAATTAATCGAGGTGACCTCAAAGTAAATGGCTGCAGCCATGTTTTGTTTTCATTAGCCTTTTAATTAGGACTGGCTATAGACTTCGGTTCAATATCGATTAACTGATGATAATATTGAATTTTCATGTAATGCAAATAATAATATCGAAGTAGTTTATAAATGCATATTTATGATAACAATAGAATGGCTTAGAATTGCGATTATTCATAATCATTTATCTAGTTCATTGTTTTATATTGATTAAATGGTTAAAAACCGCTGGATAATCCTATTCTGCATTTAAAATTGTATCAATTAGGTAAATATTACAAATGAAATATGAAATTTATGGAATCTTGTTTTACTTATTCAAATAATGGTTAAAACAATTTATTCGTATGCGAATATTAAATGTGCTCTACAGTGTTTAAATGTTAAATAATTGAAATGATATGCCGATATCTGAAATTAATTTCTGATATTAAAAATACCATATAATGATCGTTGTAAATTTTTACCATCTTGATATTCTAAAAATTTAGTTAAAATCGCAATTGCCAATATTATCTAAGAAAATTGTATATGCTTCACTGTTTAGAAAAATTAAAAGCATCACTCTTTTAAAATTAGTACTACATGTTCGAAATTAATCATTTCAAATATGATCTATAAAAAATGTTGCTTTCACACTAAAAATAACCTAATTACCTATTTGGCCTACATAAAAGCTTTATTCTCGTATTATTCAGAATAAAACAATGCTAAATTTAATAATCGTTGCGAAAATAAATAAATGCGATCTATTTTACTGTAAAGTGTAAGCTTTGTCCGTTTATTATTTATTAACTTTACTGCAATTGGTAAATGATAGCCAAGGTAGTGTTATACATATAATTCATACAAAATGACATTGATGTAGGCTTACAACTATAAATATAAAATCCAGCAATTTCCTGTATATGTGTACAAGAGAAGGTGTGAAATATTTGATATCTACTAGCCAGTAATGTACTAGCAGTAATATCTAAAATATTGAACACTTAGAATTTTAAATGTTGCTATTCTGCTTTAGGTTATAAATTAACTACGTGTAAATTGTGTAACTGCAAATGCACTAAACATTAAATGTCTATTTTACTATTTAGATGGAGTTGAAATTATGTGCTTCTGTTGTCAAATTTCAGAAACTAATATAATAATAATGGTAAGGCTCTACACTCGATGAAGGGGTTTGGCCTGTAAGGCGGAAGGCCAGAGCTCCAGTATCCTTGCTCTCATACTCGGTTGTCGCGTGCCAAATTAATAACACGTGGCGATGTGGTGAGCGTCACACACTAGACAACCGCATTATTACTCTTTGTTCATTCGAACGCAGGTACCCAATTATTTAAAGCGACTGAGTAGGCCGGCCGCCATTCATCGAGTCGGGGTTTGAACTCCCAACCTGGGCTCCGGTGCTCTGACCACTGGGCCACACTGGCGCTCAGAAACTATTATTATTATTATTTTTTGTTAGTCCGCGTCATCCCATTGTTGGGCAAGGGCTTCCCCCATAAGGGGGGTTGTTGATCTACTCTCCCATAGTGATCAATCGTCGTGGGAGAGAGGCCCGCGTTAACGCAACCTTCGGGTCACCCATCCAGAAACTATTATACTAAATTAAAAATAATTTCTTATCTCATAAAATAATTTCAAATATATTCACATACATTTAAATAATTTTGATATTTACGGGATCAGCTCTAGCATCTAGAAGTAAAACTGCTTACCGTACATATGATACTTTTTGTATCCAATGTTGCATTAAATATTTACAAATATTTATAAATTCAATACAATAAATTCAATACATTAAAAACATAATTAGTGTCTGCCTGAAACTTTCTACGATTTTTTTGCGTTTAAAAGCCGTGTTGCTCAAAAAACCTTTAATTCAATTGATATAAACTTCAAGCTATTTAATTAATAGCTGCAGAAATTATTGGAATGAAGCAAATATTTTTCTAAAATGGATACAATATTTTCTAATAACTAATAAAGCATAAACTGTAAGTTAATTAATAGCTTTGAAATATTAGAATAATTATAACGTGGACATTCTTTTAACATTTTCAAATTTTGTAAACGCATCTAATAATTTTCTTTTAGTTTTGTGAAGTGTTGGAGATATAAAAGCTCCACTTAAGTATTTATTTCAAAAACTTATCTCTAAAGCTTCCCACGAATCTTCAAAATTCTGAGTTTATGCCTTGTTACTTAACCACGAGGACCGCAATTTTGATGAAATATATAACGTAAAGGTGCATTGGCATTTAAAAAAATGATAGACAATTAAAAATAATCGGATACTATTATTTTTACTAGTACTTTGTTCGAATAGGTAATTTGAAATTACTAAGCTGTACTGTTATTGTATAAAATCTCCTAGCTTTATGACATTAGTAATATTGTGATTATAAGTTTCGATTTTGACACCGCTTTATGGAACATCAAGAATCAGATAGCTATTTTCTTTCTTGTTTAATTCAATTCAATCTGTAACTGTTTTGGCAAAATAATTTTCAAAATACGAGGGGTATTTTTTAAATAAGGTCCGTTTTTTAATAAGAAGTAAAATACTGTAAATATCATTATAATATATTTTTTCCATATTCTACATACTTTTATTTACTTTTCTACATAATTTCTATTTTTGTTCAAACATTTGTCATACTGTTCAACAAGTTTTTGAATTCCGACGTCAAAGAAATCTGTCGCCTGTGAAGAAGCCCAATCCATGACTGCAGTTTTCACTTCTTCGTCGACTTGGGTGTCTCACATGATTCCCGAGTCCAAGCAACAGTCAATGGAATGAAATGGAGTGAAAGCCAAACAGGCAATTTCAGCACGAAAGAACATGGGCAGGAAAGGGATTTTGTTAGTGGATTTTATGCCGAGAGGCACAACAATCAATTCTAATGCGTATTGTGTGACCTTGAGAAAACTCCGGCGTGCCATACAAAACAAGCGGTCTTCCGGTGTGATGTTGCTCCATGACAATGCAAGGTCACATGTTTCTGCTCAAACACAAGGTCTAATCAGGTCTTTTGGATGGGAACAACTAGACCATCCACCTTACAGTCCAGACCTTGCACCCAGTGTTTTTCACTTGTTTCGGTACTTAAAGGAGTTCCTTGGTGGTCAACGGTTCAACAACGACGAAGAAGAAGAAGTGAAAACTGCAGTCATGGATTGGACTTTTTCACACGCGCCAGACTTCTTTGACGCCGGAATTTAAAAACCTGTTCAGCGGTATAATAAATGTTTGAACAAAAATGGAAATTATGTCGAAAAGTAGATAAAAGTATGTAGAATATGGAAAAAATATATTTTAATGATATTTACAGTATTTATCTTCTTATTAAGAAACGGACTTTATTAAAAAATAGCCCTCGTATAAGTGCACATTTTTATATTTGATATCGTGGGATCATTGTAATCGGATGGGATAATACAAATGCGCTGTTGTAAATAGACAAAGATTGTATAAAGTTTAACGTACAAGAAAATGAAGAGATGAAAAGATTCGTTGATTTTTAACATAGGAGATGATCGAACTGGTTAATCTCTTTTGGTAATGGTATTGTAATTTACTCTGCTGATAAAAATAAATAAAATGAAAGTTTGTTTTAAAATAAGTTTCGAAATACAAAGATAGGACTGGTAAGTTCTTGGAAAAGAACTACATGCCGACAGTTGCCTTCTAACTTTTAAAACTGTTAGCATGTTCAGTTTATAAAGAAGAAGAAGAAGAAGAAGATTGTATTGTGGTGACACTTAAAAAGATTTTGCTTCTTTTTGGCAATTTTTATGTATTTGTAAGGATTTGATATTTTTAGACGAGTGTGGTTGTCCACTGGTATATAGTGGTGTTAAAAAGTCGCAATTCGTTTGAAAATTGAAGTTTAAACGCATTTCGTACACATATTGTTTAGCCACCGTCTGTCAAACAGAAATTTAACCCCTATAATATGATAAAATCTATACAGTAGTAATTTTTGCTCATAAAGTTATGCAGTTAGAAAAAAAAAAGTTTAAAATAATAAATACTATGTAATGTAAATTAAATGAAACGTAGATTGAAAGCAAGGGTGTTTAGTTGTGGAGTTAGAGGATCTAGATTCTAGAGCACGAGAGAATCTACTGCTTTCCGAAAAGTAAAGACGTCTTCGTTTGCTTTGCATCAAGAAATATCTGAATCACAGAGTAATGGCAAAAAGTTCTATTTAGTGAGGAATCAACCATCAACATCAAGAATAATGGTGGCACTACGTCTACAGGTTTTATGCCGAGGAATTTTCCCCAAAATGTATATTTCCAACAATTAAGTACCAACGTGGTGCATGGTCTGCTCAAGTAGTGATAAGCTATAGTCGTCGGCTAACGAGAGATCATGGGGGCTGCAGTAAGGGGATTTTATTTCTTAGCAGGAAACGTCATAGTAAGCTGTCCACTACCTTATTTAAAAACATTTTCTGCAGCCTAGCGCTTGCCACACTATTGGTGAACAGTAACGTAGTTGAATTTTCTCGGAAGGATGCTGAAACTGCATTGTTCGATCAGGCATGTTCGCTGGCCGACGATGATACTGTCTTGTGTAAAAGAGGTTTGGCCAAGAAAAGTTAATTTTTCAGGAAGCTACAGAGCAATTTCCGATCTAATTCCTATAGAAAATTTGAGGGAAAGAATATCAAACATCATTTTCTAAAAGAAAACCATCGAAAGCAGATTTTATCGAGTCTCCAATTCATGCCTGTTGTTGTCTTAAGGAAGAAACTAGGAAAGGTGGTAAATTCTGTGCCAAAAAGCTACGAATTGGTAATCAAGAACAAGGGTCAGCCAGTGAAATATAATGAATATGAAATTGTTCAGTTTTGGGTCAAATTTCAAATAATTTTCACACACAACTGTACAATATTCTTGACTGAAAATTAAGCTTGAACCCTTAACTTTTCAAAACAATGTTTATCAAAATAGGAAGAGAAACAAAAAAGTTATTTTTATTTCAGCGTATTGAAGTAAAAAATCTTTGAAGCGCCGTAACTCCGCAATGGTACCGAATTAAAAAAATCACTAAGTGATTTAGGTGTTAAATATCCTCAGCTATACGTGGTTACAGTTTTTCGCATATGTTTAAAATCACCCTGTAACCAGCGAATGGTTTGAAAATATTTGCCAGAGGTGTGTTTAAATTTAAATTTTCTACAATTCATACATACGGCTTCTATTTTTCCAATGTCTAAATCAAAGATATTTGATTCTCCCCAATTAAAGCAGAGAGCTTGTGCTTTAAATTTCTCTGCGACCACCTGTGGTTTCAAGTAGAGCAAACCGGGTTTCTTTAACTCTCGATTTTTGCACAATAAACACGAAAGCATTCCGAGCACGGGCGTGTTTTTAATTAACCACCGTCTCTGAATTAGAGTAAGGTGGTACTATTAAGTAACGAAATGCTGCGGTAAATAACAGAATGCCGCAAATATTCTTTCTCGAAATAACCACAAACGTGGCAAAACCGAATCATTTTAATCGCTTCTTGGCTACGGCCAGTTGCTTTTCCATTATGGTCTCTTTGAACTTTCAAATTAAAACGCGAGTCTCGTTTAGGAAACTAATCGGATATGCTAATCGTGTGGGTTTGATGATTGAGATGGTCGCACTCTCAAGGTCGGGGGGTTTTCGCTAGACCGATACACCGTAACTATTAATTCTCCTTATATGGACATTTAAAATTTGTTTGGGGACCGCAATTTGCTGCCAGATACGCCCACGCTTGCTGTTTCGGTTTAATTGAGAAGTTTTGTCTGTGAATGGGCAATTACGGAGTGCCGGCCTCGAATGAGTGAGTAAAAGGAGAAATATGGTTTTAATTTTATTGCTGGTTTCAATGCCACGAAGAGTCAACTATAGAACTACAACTGTGCAAATTTTCTTTCAGGTTCAGTTTTACTTTTTTATCTTACAGGTAATGGGGAAAGCATTGGTTTCGTGCAGAGACCTGATTTCCAATTTTAATGGAATATTTGTTTTAGAACTCTAGGAAATTTTTCGGAACTCGGTAACTTCAAAATGCCTTTTTGGAAAACTTCTACTTTACCACAGTTTTATTTAGAAACGGTGTTGCGTCCATGCAAAATTTTCCATTCCGATTTCCTGGCAAAAAGATGTTATGACCTTAGCGTCTTTGTTCTGCCCACTTTTTATACCCTCAACCCCCGAACTGGCATTTGGTTCCTTAACTAGCTCACTACAAAAACAAGTATCAACAGAAGCGTGTGTGTGTGAATTTTGTGCCGGACCAGCAATTATCGAGAAACTCTGGATTCACCGACAATCCAGCACTTGTAAGTCAGTCATGTTAGTCTTTGTGCATAATTTCTTGTGTTGTCCTCTGTGGCATTCAGCCCAGGGAAACAACAACAGACATCACCAGTGCTATTATGCAGTGAATTTTTCTTTTTAGTATACTTTGTTTATGTATACTTTTAAAAAGAACGCATCAATTACGCCTGTTATGTAGGTAACCAACTATACAGAAAACTAAAAAACAGAAGCAAACGTCACTGTAGTTGTGAATTATTTTAGTATGAAGGTTATGTTCGATGCGGCATTCATATTAAATAGGTAAATCAAAATGAGTGGAACAACAACGACGATTATTATTGTAAAACGTTAAATATCAATAACAGAAAATGGAAACGAATATAAAATCAACAGTTACAACAAGTACCTATTCGAAATGGCCACCTTGTGCTTCTAAACAATAACCTAAACGTGTTGAAAAGCACGCACAGCATTGGCAAGAAAGTCAGGATTCAAACTATTGCATTCGGTAGGTACGTACGCGATCTTTTAATTAATCAATACTTTGTATTGGAATATTTGTATAAATTTTTGATTTCAGGTATCCCCAAGCAAAGAAGTCATTGGGCGACAAATCTGCAGAACGCTGGGGCCACGGTATAGGACCGAATCTTCCTATCCAACATCTTGGAAACCTGTCGTTTAGAAAGTTTCTTATAGCATTCGTGGAATGCGGAGGGGCTCCATTCTCTGAAACCACCGGTCATCGATGTTTAAGTTTTCTATTACCGAAATGTCGTTCCTTAATAGCTCTAAGAATTTGGCTGAATTGAGATTATCATCAATAAAATATGGACCGATAAGCTTATTTTCAACCATTCTTAGCCATACGTTAACTTTTCCAGTGTATTGACTGTGAGTTAAGTTTTGTAAATGGCGGTTAGTGCGGGACCAATATCTAAGGAATAAGATTACCAGGATAATGGATGCTGGATAGATGAAGAATTATAATACACACCGACAATTTTGTGAGTTGGCTTCTCCATTTATTGTGAAAGTTGCTTCATCACTAAAAACTATCATATTTAAAATATATTCATATTCATTTAGCAAATTAAAGAATGTTTCACAAAAGATTGTTCCTTTTTCTTTGTCTTCATCGAATAATTGTTGGTGATTAGAAAATATGTACGATTTATATTTAAATTATTTTAGTATTATAAATACCGGAGTTTTAGAAACATTAAGTAGAATGTGAACCTATTTCTCGTAGTGATACTCTGAGTTTTCTTCAACATAGCATAAATACAAGGAATTGGTCTTTTTGGATATTTAACTGAAAATAAGTCTCTCACAGTTCTTACGCTGTTACCATCTTTATACCACATTAGAATATCCACTTTTTCGTCTTTACTGTACATGGTTGTTTAAAAAGCGCAAGGATACACTAAATAAAGACTAATTTTATTTTTTAACCTTCAATTAAATTGATTGTTTTGGCCGCAGCATGCTTTAGCTTTCTGCATAGTTGGTTGCCTACATAATAGGCGTAATTGATGTGTTCTTTTTAAAAGTATACATAAACAATGTATACTAAAAAGAAAAATTCCCTGTATTTAGATATCTATTTGACATAGTGCACTTTGAATTAACTTAGTTTTTGTTTATACTCAACGTTACCCCCCTTTTGTATTATTTGCCGTTAGGTATTCTTTGTTATCTTATGCCACAAACGGTTTACCCAACAGTCTTTAGATCTTGTGCATTGTAATGGTAGGGCGAATAATTATTTATGCTAATAAAACGCGTTAAAAATTTTTTAATTATTTTTTATTTATTTGCAAAGTATGTCAACGAGGAAGAATTTTCAAAAATATTAATTTTAATGATCTTATATATGCTATTTTTGCAGATATATAGCCAAGTTATGTAAAATCTGTTTTACATACATTTAAAGCGCAAAATAATATAGCTATCGATTTAAAAATCAGAAGCTGATATCACTAGTGATTGTATCAGTAGTGTTACGAATTCACTGTTATTCACAGCCGGCTTAAGTTTGGACGTAATAAATGTAGGCTTGTTCCTATCTTTCAAACCAACGTATATTCAGACTAGCATTGGAAAATATGAGGATCTCCAAACGAAGCTTTTCGTTCTCTATGTAGTGTCTTTTGGATTGTGTACAAAATCTGGTAACAGAAACAGTTGCAGTGTATATGTAATTACTGTAAATAAATGGTTTTTAAACATATAATATTATTTCTTCAATTTCGGCGAGGACTTCTTAAAACGGTTAGAATTTATATTTATGTTTTACACAAAATTTCCATCCACCTGCTCAAGAACCTAAAATGTTGTATTATATGCTTTCCAAGTAAGTACTTTTTTAATTTAAACTGCAGGCTCCTGAGATTTCCTAGGTGAAAAATAAAAGCCGTTGGGATTTGGTGAAAATTGATCTCCGGTTACTCAGAAACCCGGAATCTAATAAACTTTGTGCCACTTAACATTCCTTACGTATAAGAGAGTTGATTGTACTGCAAAATGCAGATTAGAATTTTTTTAATGTTTAATTATTATTTCTGGAACATTTTCTGATTGAATGCATATTTCGTTAGCAGGCCTTCAAAAATACTTTTTGGTCATTGTCGATGCCCAGGTTCCGGCATTTTGCAAATTTACAATTTTCAATTACGGTTTACTTAGAAAAATTGCGTTAAAAGGTTTCTATAGTTATAAGGTATCTAAAACATAGAATTAATAACTTAAATTTAGTGTCATTCTAAGATGGTCGTGGGTTAGAGGTCAGCTAACTTTTACGCTGAAGGTCTGCGGTTTGATTCCTAGTACCAGAACATGGGATTTGTAACGGCCGTTCTCCCTCATAAGGCAATAGCAATCCAGCGAGATATTCTGCTTCGTAACTAAATCTTGTTTGGAGTGTTTACAGTTCCCGTGGTTCAGAGACCACGTTAAGCTGTAGGTCCTCTTCGCCTGTAGAAACACGCAACACAGGCAAAGGAAATATCGATGTCTCGTAAGAGAAAGCATTCAAAGACGAAATAGTATCATTCAACATGACACGACTTTAAATTTTGAAATCATTTCTATTTCCAAGTACGTCCGTAAACTTTGTTTATTTTCATTTCCTCGTATAAGGCCCTCTGGTATAATTTTTTCCTATTTAATATCGATTACCTCCGAGCCTTTGTCAAATAATAAAACGTATGTGGGTAACCTTTATTTAATATGACAGACCTATTACAAAATGGGGCCTTTTAATTTTCAAATGGAAGGTAAGCATGGTTTTCAGTTGCTTATTCTGAAAATCAAACTGTAATTGTTTTTTGTTATGGGATAACATGTGAATATTGTGATAGAACCGTATTAAGTTCTTATAATAATAATAATATGAATGTACTCTAGTAAAGACAATTATTTTAAGTCCACGAAAGTCCAGACGAAATCGTTTCACGTATTTTTTGTAACAGCAGAAATTCGTAATTCAATGAATACCGGCATCAAATTTTAAGAATATTTTTGAAGTTTAAGGCAAAATTGATATTAGCCGACTAGAAATGAGTACTTGATAATTACGTTTTAATGAATATTGAGAATCATCTTGATATTTATTTAAGAGGTCATTATAGAAAATTTCAAAAGTTTAAATACTGTGAGGCCGCTCACTGGCCTTTTAGGGAAAATTCTAAGCTCCCTCGGTTGGTTTTTCAATAAGGCAACATTTTGTGTGATTACTTTGCCGATTAATATTATTAGCAAGCCAAGTACTGCATACAAAACATAATTTTACCTGAACATTTACAGCTTACAATATCGCAAATTAATGCTTTGCCGGACTTGTTAACGAGAGTGGCTGCAGGTAAAGGATTACCACAAGTAATTACCCGAGCAACCAACTAATCATCTTATTAACACCTGCGACACGCGCTGATCATTGTTCATGATGGTCAACACGTGTATTTGTGATTGCGCCAAGACTGGATGTGTAAAAAGCGGTATATTAAATACCATTATTCTGTCGACCATGTAATCGGGCAGTTTAATCAGATTGCGAAGAGGTTAAGAGCCTCTTCCTACAGCCGCCAAGAATATTTTCATTGTGGAAGAATATATAATGCAGAACGCGTTATGACAGTCGCCGTTATCACAGACACAAAAAAGAGATTTAAATAATAATCGTTCAAGTTAATATCGCATTGTTTTCATTTCCAAACACAAACATATGGTAGAGATTAAAAAATGTAATACCCTAAAGTGTTTCCTGCAGTTGTTAAGTACTAACGATAATTGTAACACAAATTTAATTATGAAGTAATCAGTGAAATCTGCTTCACAAAGGAAGTTAGTGTACGGAAATACCAAAACCCGTGTGGGACGTTCATGAAAAAAGCTTGTACATTTTCAAGTAATACAACTACAGTAATGAGGTAAGAATTAATTTGTTTCATAATCGGTTTTAATTCGTGATGGTTTTATCACATTTCCAAGATTGTTTGTTTTATGAAACCCTATTTAATTCTCATTTCACGAAACGTAGAATTCTTTCGTTATGTTCTTTTGCAAATTAGTTATAAAAAAAGGATTTCGATAACAAAAGCTGCTTACTTCAAACATTGAGTTAACTGTTAGCGTATGCCTATTAATAATATTACCTTAAGTTACTATTGGTGTCTCAGCGTGCGGTCCTACAATTTTTATGCGCCGAGGGTGTGCAGCCATTGCAGATTCTTACGTGAATGCAAGCAGTGTATGGAAATGCATGTATTGCATACCCAACTTTAAAGGAATGGTGCCGAAAATTTAAGAATAGAAAAGAGGGAACTATGGATGAGTCGCGACCAGGTGCACGGTGTACTGCATTAACAGAAAACAATATGGCGTGTGTGGAAGACCATATTAGAAAAAATCGTCGAATTTCAATTAAAGAAATTTCAGAAACTGTTGGTGCGAGTGTAGGATCTGTCCATAATATTGTTCCTAATCTGAGTTACAGCAAAGTTTGTTGCAATTGATTGCACTTATCTTGTCTAATGAACAGAAATGCTAGCGAATGGGCTTACCTCTGCAACACCTCACAGACTATAAGCAAAATGGTGATGACTTTCTTCTGGTAATAGTTGCTGGTGACGAAATTTGGTACCATTTCTATGAGCCATCCAGTAAGTTTTCATCGATGCAGTGGAAACATTCAAGTTCACCACCACCGAAGAAGTTTATAGCACAATCTTGTGCAGGCAAGGTGATGTTAACTTTTTTTCCGGCCATGAAGGACCCTTGTTGAAAGAGTTTAAGGAACCTGGAGTACATGTCAATGCAGATCTGTACAATGAAACTTTGAACAAGCTTCATCAAGCAATAAACGGAAACGTCCAGGAAAACTTACGCGTGGTGTCATTTTGCTGCACGAAAATGCTGGACTTCATGTTGCTAATGTGGTAAAAGAAAATCTTCAACGAAAAAAATGGAGGGTTTTAGAGCATCCACTCTATAGCCCGGATCTATCGTCTTGCGGTTTCCATATTTTTGGACTGCTGAAAAAGGCGTTATAAGTCGGCATTTTGAGTCTGACGCAGAAGTATAGATAGGAGTGGAAGACTTCTTCAATCAGCAACCACAAGAATTCTAGGAGCAGGGTATACGTCGGTTAGTAAACCAATGCGATAGGTGCCTTAACTGTGACGGTAATTATTTGTAATTAAATTGATGAATTCATTTTTATAAAACAAATATGGGTTTCAATTGAACACACCTCGTAATTCTGTGCCACTTCCACCCATCTCAACTTTTCCTTTTTATCCTAATCTTTCTTACGTTATTTAGTACAAACCAGATTTGTAGGAGCGTCCTATACATAGCGCGATGCATTTGTGTGCATCAGGTCAGTACAATTTTCGACTTAAAAAAAGTGTTACAAGATGCGCCTGGATGATCGGCTCCAACTGTTTATTATAAAACGATCCTGCCTGAGAAAAGCATTCAAACGTGGAAATTTTGCTTAAAAATAAATATTTAGGTGGTTATGCATATTTTGAAACTCGGTATTATTTACATTTTCACAGTTAATTTATTTAGTGTGCAAATTACGATAGTAAAAGACATAATTTATAATAATGGTTTACAGCATTAACATTTATTTTTAAAACGTTGGTTTTGCCGTAACAATGAGATTGATACCACCGGTACTTTTCAGTTAAATTAGAACTCATAAACATACAAGCAGAAAATTCACAAAATATTTGGTCCATAGAAATACTAAAGAATAATAAATATTAGCATATTTTGAAGGCCACTGGCTGTTAGTCAATCTTTGTAAAACTGTATCGTAAGCAACCCACAAATTTGCATAAATCTTACTCATGTACACTATATTCAGTAAAATCATATTAAATCCCGTTTTACCGGTATTTAATTCCTATAAATATACCATCAATCCTCTAAAAAGCGCTAATTTTGCAATAATATTATTTTTGAGTAAAATTCTGTTAAAGAATAAAAATTTTGATGGCCCACTAAAAAACTCATAGATATAAAACAGCGTAGCGGTATATATGATGTTGAAATAAAATAAGTCAGATGACTATAGAAAGTGCAAGGGATTGCCATGGAAAATTGAAATAATATAATACTCAACAGGGCCTACCATAAAAAAAAACATAAAAATATATGCAAGTGTTTAAGAAATCGATTTATCTTGACATCGTTAGATTACATATTTTTTTCGTTTCGTCTTTGATAGTCATGTCCCTTCTACCTTTCGCTGTTGGGTTCTTGTTTGCTACAGGTTTTGGCTATTTTCGCCATGCACTAGGAGATAGTAGGGTTCGTTAACCTTTCAACCGCTATGCTTTAGCTTTAGCCAAACCCCTTCACACATTCATTCTTTTTTCACTAGTACCATCTATACCAAAGGGGACTGCTAACCCTTCTCTCAACAGTCTTGGTGTTAGTTTAAAATCCTGGACCGACTATTAACGTGCCCGTCGCTAGCACGAGGCGCCGTGTCAGCACAGTCTTGGGCCTGACCATCTAAGTACTGACCGGAGAGAGCGATGCTTAACTTTCGTAATTGTATGTGATTGACCATCCTAGACGTGCAATCCGGGAGCAATCTTATTTTTTAAGTTTTAAAATTAAATAGTAAACAAAGTGTGATGCGTACTCTACGGGTTCACCTAGTTTTATTTACATTTGAGAAAAAGTTTTTAATTTACATTTGATATTATAAACGTAGGTACATAATATTCGTTATTGTACAGAAAACACTTATAAACGACTTCAACACAAAATTTCAGCAAAGTTGCTTTGATAGCAGACGCTATATTTTTGTAACAAGCTGTACTATAAAGAAACTCTGAACTGTGGTGCATAATTTATTTGGAAATTTTCAAAGTGGTTCAACTAAAGTTTGTCGTAAACTAACGAATGTAAGTATTCACAGTTAAATTAAATAGGGTACGGCCAAGCGGGGATGTAAGGGTGGACGGTCCCTAGGCGGTAGGATTGTGGAGGCGGCGTAAGCCCAAATCAAAAGTAAATAAATAATTCATTCCTATATTCAGTGTTCGACATAACGATGGGATAATTTTATATAATTTGGTAAATAACACGTCATTTGATTTTTTATCAAAATAACACCCTCGACTAAATGACACATTCACAGAAGAAATAATATTGACACGGCAAGCTTACGTATAGTTACGTTTTTGCGTATACACTATAGAGTATAGACAAACAGTAGAAATTAGAAGTATCTATGCTTATAGGATTTATTTTCAGGGGACCGCGGTAGAGTAGTGGCCGCAGCGCTTGGCTTCGGAATTATTCTACCAAAGTCGCTCAGGTTCGAATTCTAAACATTGCACTTTCCCAGGGTGTTCGTGTTGCCTGTGGCATGGGGTTTTTCAAGGGTGGGGCATGTTAGACCCGTGATAAGCTGGGTGGGATGGGAATCATGAAGTTACCATTGGCAACTCCAATATAATAATAAATAATAATTAAAAAAAAAGCATTTATTTCCAGTGCCTGCCAAAGAATTAAAATTTAGAAAGAAAATTTGTACCGCGTAGGTCTTAATCATAACCGTCAAATTGGCAGTTGAAGTAGGTATTCGTATTCCCCTGTGTTATTTTTTCCATTATATTACTAAAAATAGTCGAAAAATGTGACCGCAATCATGAGTTATACTAAAAGTTCTGTTAGTAAAAGTTAATGGAACGTTTCCGGCTACCACCTTCGTCTCAACTTCACTTAAGGTTTTTTATTGGTTTATATTTTTATATTTTATAACATCCAGCGCTACCTCTCACTTTAATTAAAATTTAATAAAAGTTGTACTTTTATGTGCGTGTATAATAAATAATCAACCGCGAAAGAAATGATTTCATATCTCTTTCACGCTTTGGCTAATTTATTTCAATGTTTCCGCTCAATAAAAGCATACTAGAAGTGTGGTTTATAGCTTATTTCGAATCGATTAATAAACTTTTCGAGAGGTGATAAAGTAATGATAAAATACTGAAATATTTACAACGCTTCAGAATACTCGTTGAAAAGCAATAAAAAAATAATAAAAAAGACAGCGGGTCTTCACTTCCACTTCTGCAAATTTTAAGAAAGAGGCTTGTTTGTATATACAGGATGTTGAATGTTAACCATAAATTATAATGGCACTATAGTAAAGGAGAAAATAAACAAGGTACGTGTAAAATTTTATGTAGTCAATAAATTTTGACCAAGAAAGTAATTTTGCGTAATTACTCGCAAGCTGTGACAGCCTACGTGTGCTAAAATTCTACATAGACCATTAGAAGAGGCTGGAAGCGAGATATATACCTACGTGTTGATCGGGAAAAAGGCTATTTTGCAAAAAATGACCTAGTCGGACAGCTTCTGAATGAATAACTTAACGTAATGAAGTTACTGCAGTGAAACAAACTTAGGGTATATACAGCTGCAAGTGTGAAAGTTTAGGTGTGTCGGAATGAAACGCACGTTGTTTCAGATAGACTTTTAAGAATCTGATCTTTTGTATAATTTATCCTATAGTGCGTGGTAGTAATAATAACATTGGTTTTCTGACTCTATTCAGTATGTCAGGATAAGAGATCGTTTAAGCCACTGATTCATGTTTGTGAAACTTAAATTACCGTGTGTGGAAGTGTCGTAGAGTTAATGACTTTTAGAACTGATTGAACGGAGGGGATAAACCGATGCTTTCTATTTTTTGAAAACTTTGCTGTGACTATTTCACTAATTTAATATACCGATTGGCGGTTTCAAGTGCGAACATAGCACATGCGAAAACAATTTAACATTCACGCAATGCACCTTGACAAAATGTACGAAATTTTTTTTTTAAGTTATATTTTATTTTTGGAGCACTTCAACATCTATACGATATTTTTATTAACAACGAAATCATGATTTTGTGCACATCCAAACACTCTAGATATGAGTTCGTTTTAATATTTAAACAAATCAGTAAATGCTTTTGTTGTTGTTTCAAAATTTAACGTATTCAAGACACCAGAATTAAAATCAGATTTATTGTGGATATAATTTAATTTAACAGCATGCAAGCATGAAAGTATTTTTCATTTTGCATTAGGAATACTTATTATAATAACTTTCCAAAAATTAATAAAGAGGTTACGAAAACATTGGATCTTGGTATAAGCGAATAAAATAAAATAAATTAATAATGGACAACGGAAACGACATTTTTAAGTTAAAGTCAACTAAATAATCAACACTAGCACTTCCAAGAACTTAACTGAAGCAAGATATTATTTACAATAAATGTTCGAATAAATTGCCCCCCTCTGCTAAGCAGTAGCCCAAGTAATTGTAAACTTCGGTTGTCATATTAGCAAGCATTTGTGGAGTAATAGTTGCAAATGCATCCTGAATTTTAATTCGCAGTTCATCCAGTATGGTATCTCTGTCTTCTTCAAATCCATACATTTTCGACTTAATGTAAGGCCACACGAAGAAATGTTGAAGTGATAAGTCCGGGGATCTAGGTGGCCAAGGAATTGTGCTTACGGAATTACACGATTAGGAAATGTATTTCCTAAGTACTGCCGTACGGATAACGTATTGTGGGCAGGGCAACCATCTTGTTGGAACCAAATTTCATCCAGTCTGATCCCTAGAACTTGACGCAAAGCAGGAACGATTTCGTTTTGCGGTATATCAAGATATTTTGGACCATTTAGGTTCCCCTCGATAAAATATTGTCCAGTAATGTTATTATCCAATATTCCTCTCCACTCATTAAACTTTTGTGAAAATTGAGATCAAAAACCGTAAAGCTTGTGAGGGTTATTTCGCGACCAGAAATGAGATTGATGGATTGTGTCGACCATTTTTTGGAAACGTGCATTCGTCGGTGAATAGAATTTTGCTCAGGAGATTCATGTCACTGTTCGATTTCCATGATGTTCTCACAAAATTCTATTCGTCTAATTTGGTCATTTGGGTAAATTTGTTGGGTTTTCGATAATTTATAGGAACGATATCCACTTTTTCTGAAAACTTTTTATATAGTACTATGATGGACACCAATATCTTGAGCAATATTTCTGGAAGACTTTTACAGCAGTACATATTCTTACTTCTTGCATTTCTTGATTGAAATTTTTTGGGTGTAACCTTCTTTTATGGTTGGCTGTAGAGAGACACCCGCGTTCCTCAAAATTCGGTGTATTGTATTGTACACGGGATAGGTCGATTTTCGAACGTTACTGCAAATAAATCTCGAGTTGAACGTAACGAGCTACGGCTGTAAAGCCATGTGATAATTTGTACTTTCTCGTGCACTTCATAGACATTCATATCAATATTACTGTTTTTTTTAAGAAAATTCCGTTAGGCTGTGTCAGGCAGCTGTCAAGTTAAAATCATAGTTAACGCTAAGGTGATAAAAATTTAAACCCGTCGCATCTATTTACCTATCACTAATATTATAAACGTCAAGATGCATGGATCCAAATGTTTTTTATATCCTATGTTCGTAGTTCAGACCGCCAATCGGTATTTAATAAAATATTACTAAGTGTAATATTTTACTTGTATGTATACATATTTTTTTATTATACCTGAATCATAATCTCTGTTTTTATACTTTGCGTTTATAAGGCTTTCCTTACGAAACGCGAATGATGTCATTTGGGTTTTATAATAATTTAAACATGCACGCAAAATTTTATTTTTAAAGGTTGGTACAGTTGCACTTGAACTTATCAGTTGAACAGAAAATGTGAAATGTCAAATTAAACTAACCTACAAAATACTATTAAGTTTTTAACACAATTTAAATGCACTCATACCTGCTATAGGAATGTTATTTTTGAATTGTAGTTTTTGTAAATATTAACCGTAATATTGCACGAATCTTTAGTCTGAACAGTTATTCCTGCTGGTAAATTTGTAGTTGATATTGTAGTGTCTTCAGCATTTGTGTTTTCTGCCATTTGGCGTATTTCAGGCGGTGTACAAGAAATTACGTCGTTTTCCATTTTACTTTTATGAAATCGCGAACACAATAATTGAACCTGTCAAATCAAAAAAGTATAAAAACAAAAGTTTATTTATTCAAACATTCAACATCGCTTTAATACCAACCCACCCAATATGAGAATGGAAATTATTAAAGTAAAATTTTAATTTTTGATAAATATAAACGCAAAGTTTAAAAAATAGTATAAAGAATTCGTTTTTTACGGCATTTATAGGCACTCGTCCTTTAGAAAACTCGCCGCTGCGCGGCTCGTTTTCTAAACATGGACTCGTGCTTTAAAACGTGCCTTAAAAACTAATTCTTTAATATACTATTTTGAAACTAAAAAGCGTGCAAAATCGGGCTTTTAAAACACTAGTGCTTTAAAGTTGCTTCGGTAAAAAGAAATTAACTTGCTGGCCATCCAGTTGAATAATTTTTGGTATTCCTTGCAATACGCTTGTTTAGATTCCTCGGGGATTAATCGCTGTTCAGCTTGTTCGGCTAACATTCTAATCTCGGATGAAATATCCTCGTTTTCGTTCATTTGGTAATTCACGAACACAACGTCGAAACAAACTTCCCAAATCAACAAATTTATAATAAATATGCATAGCAACGAAACAACAATAATTGCTAACCGTTTCTATATCAACGATTAATGACATAATGACAAGATTACTTCAAAACGGGATTTCAATTTCCTTTTTTTGTTATAATTTTCAGATTGTGCTGCAGGTATAATAAAATAATACAATAAAATAGCGTATAATACACGCGTATAAGAGCCTTTAAAGCACTGCTCCGTTAAAAGGCACTCGGCTTCGCCTCGTGCTTTTAAACGCGTCGCGCGTGCTTTAAAGGCTTGCTTATACACTTGTATTATAATGTAGTATTATACAGTTCAAAAAGTAACTTAAATATTGTATACGTACATGTAGTCACAATAAGTATTCGTTTATTTTCGGTATGAGCTGTATAAGATGATTCGTAGCTATAGTAAGAAACTTTGACAGTTTGCTGGAGATACCATTAGAAAAAAAATGCATACATAAGTCTTATTCTATTGAGTTGCCTAACTGCAAGAGAGCAAAAGGTTATAGGTGTTATAATAAATGTATATGATTTGCAAATTCATAAAGATAAAATAAAGGACCTGCAAGGAAAATTAAATTATCTGCATTATTACAACCAATGCTAAACTACAGTCATATGACGTTGAAGTTTTTAGTAATCGTAAACAATATAGTCGTACTTCTTTTCTGCTAAAAAAGGTGTCATGTAAGAAGCAGATGAGAACAAATGCCCCAGGCTTGTAAAATGAATCTGCATATTTAGCCGCACTAAAATCATTTGCTGCACTGATGCGCATCGGACGTTTTCGAATTTCTAATAAACTGCAAAATCTTTTTCAACTTTTGTGATTCATCATGTATATATACATATAAATGCGACTGGGGTTACACTGTTTGGCGTTTCTCGCATCCTTGTTTCCACGTCCGTAGTAGGTGTCTGCTACTCATGGCTTGTCAAATATCATCATTCCATGACAGTTTTGGTCTTCCTCTTCTTCTCCTTTGTGAGGGGTTCCAATGCCATATCTTCTGAGGCCATCTTTCCGCATCCATCCTTCTCATATGGCCGTACCAGTTTAATTGTTTATTTTCAATCGCATCAGTTATATCTATATTTATTTCAATTTTGTTTTGAATGTCTTCATTTCTAAGTCTGTCCATTCTTGTCACACCACAGCTACGTCGCCAGAATTCCATTTCCATCGCCTTTAACTTCTTTCTGTTTCTTTCGTTTACTTCCCACACCTCTGCGCCATAGTTTGCTATACTTTCCACTACTGTCTTATATAGTTTCTTTTTCATGTTTTTATTTGTATTTTTGCTACTATATTATCGGGTGTAACTGTTGAATTGCTATTCTACCTTTTCCCATGCTGTGTTTAATTTCCTCTTCGCTTCCACCTTTACTCGATATTATAGCCCCTAAATACTTGTAGTTTTGACAGCACTTTACCACAATTTCATTTTCCATTACCAAATCTCTGCTTCTTCCTCCTACCACCATATATTCAGTTTTCTTGTTGTTTATTTGTAGGTCCCATTTCCTATACTCCTCATCAAGTTTTCTTAACATCTATGAGGCGTCGTCTTCGTCTTCTGCAAATATGACCTGGTCGTCCGCAAAAAGTAAGGAGAATAGCATCTCGTCATTTATTTTAATCCCCATACTTGCACACTTTCTTCGCCACTCTTTGAGCGCTTCGTCGATTCACCATGTATTAAACATAATTTCACTTTAGGATATCACCCTACGGTGAATATATTCTAAATTACTCTTAATCCTGACAATATAATTAGTAAAAATTTGCGTTCATTTATGATTTTCTTTCATGTAAATGAATCGAAAAATATTCGTATTTTCGTTTTCAGTTTTAAATCAACAACTTTCATTGTTTATGATTTCCTCCCGATAGCTTATAAAACTTATTCCGACAAACATGTAAAAGTGAGCCCAAGTATGTACTTGAAGCGAGTAGGTTTTATGTGTGGATATAGAGATAAATAAGATAAACAATAGTTCGAGAGAACGTCAGTAGGAACAGAAATCGTAACAACCTTAACTTCGAAGATTAGAGAGAATCGTTAGTGCATTGTTCAGATTTTACAATAGTAACATGTCCCTGGAGCCTCGGTGGAGTAGTGCGAATACGCCAACACTCGAGGTCACAGTGAAATGCGGCCGATCGGCTGGGATGTTCGAATCCCGACTGGGGCGACCGCATTTCACTTAGTTCAGTTTAGGGTGCATGTTGTATGAATGGTTAGTATGTAAGGGACGCCCGTTCCGGGGGGAGGGGGTAGTGTGAATGAATGGAAAAAAATAGAAACAAGTCCAACTTCCGTTTTCGGTTGCGGGTGTCAGTCAGTCGTTCCCAACTTAGATACTTTTTGCAACACTGTGACATACTTAATTTTATTCAAATCGGATGACCAGTTTTTAAGTAATAGAATATCTTGAAATAATTCTAAAAGCCTCATACATCCACAAGCTTGGTCCTTTTCGGCTTCTATTTCGTCGCAAAGGTTAATAAAAATCCTTAAATACGTTTGTAGGAAATAAGTATTAGTATAGCTCCAAAATTCTGATGCGAGTTGTTTTTACATTTACTCTATTTCCACACATTTGTGTTTGTATTACAATTCGAATGCTTCTTTTTCGTGTACCTACTTTATTTTTTACGAGACTTGGCGACCTTCACGCCTGTGCCTGCGCCTGCGCGTTTTAAAGTACCATAGACATAAAGGACCTACAGCTTAACGTGGGCTCTGAACCACAGAAAGCGTAAGCACTTCTACTCCAGAGAAGATTTACTTGGCATAATACCTCGATGGTATGCCATTGTCTTCCGAATGAGAACGGCCGTAAAAAATCCGGTGTTTCGGTACTGGGAATTGAAACCCAGACCTTCAGAAGGCTAACGCGCTGACCTCTAGCCGACGACCGCTTTTAATGTTTAAGGACTATTGAATAATTTAATGTTTCTGCCAATTGAACTGTCGGTTTTAAATAACGGGTGCTCTAATGCTGGAGTTTTCGAAATATCCTAGCAGTCTTACTTTTGCAAGAAAAATGGTATTACGTATTTAAATAAAAAAAAAAAAACGTTCTATTTCCACTTTTGTATTGTTTCTGCAAATTTGTGTGATTTGATATTGACGGTTTCATTATACTCACATGCGTAGCTGGCGAGACACATTCCGTTAATATTTTAAATTACAATTTTTCATGACATTAAGGCTTTCCTAAGCCTACATTGCGGAAAAGCAAAAATTTACGTGAAAGTAACTAACACGCCTTTTTGATATTTTTTCGTTTTGGATGAGGTTAATTACCATACAATGAAGAGCTTCGTATGTCATCTTGGTAGTATTTAAAGTAGTAATGTGTAAAATGCTTCAGAACTTGGAAATACCTAGAATACATAACTACGTAAATATGTGAAGTCGTTACTAGAATGGCATTTCAAATTGATGTTCCAAAGAAGAGAACATGTTCAGAATTTGAAGATCCTCAAAAATGTGGTGTATTTTTACGGAATTTTCGGCTACTTTTTATGCTTACACGCTTAGAAGCGTACGTTAATAAAACTAGTAACGATAATGTCACTAAAAAAGGTGCAATTAATTTCCTTAAGACCTAAGAAACATTGTTTTGGAGTTTCAGATATTAGAAATATGCACAATAAAATAAAACAATGAACAATAAAGCGGCTGCAATATTTAGGAACGTATTTGTGTTATTCTAGAACACTACTAATTATTTCAAACATTGCTTAATAATATATGTCTGACAAATATAGTTAATTTCTCTGAAAAATGTTTTACTTTACTAAGTGAATATTGATTATCATTTTCCAGAAACGCGTATTTTATTGTTGAAAGGTTAGATACGGGTTAAACGGCAATAGTTTGATGTGTCATTTTGCAGATTTTCGGCATTTGTAATTATTCAGCAAAGACAAAATTAAATAATATTAGCTAATACCCTGAGCACAAAAAGTAATTACATAAGGGTTAGCCATGGAAAGTAAAAGTAATGTCAACAGCAAGCTTTAAAATTCATTAACTGTCATCACTGTTGTTGTCATATGTTTATATTGAATATTATTAAGTTACAATTATAATTGTAATGGTTTTGGTTTGTAATGGTTTTTACAATAGAACACAAAACATTTATGATTTAATCATATTTTCGAAATGGTGTTCGAGAGAACGGCGAATGGATTTACAGTGCGGGGCCATGTTTAGAGGAATTTTGGAAACAATTTGCACATATTGCTATCCTTGAAGGAGATTTTTGCAGCGCACTTAGAAGATGTGTTAATGTATTCCGAGATACAGGGAGCATTACTCATAGAGATAGAGCTGGAAGGCCAAGAGTTCGTACTCAAAATACAGTTGATGATGTTCGTCAACGTTTGAACGTGCAACCCACTACCTCACTATCATTAGGAACTTGCCATACTATTGTCAGAGATTTAATAAGTAGTAAGATTTAATGCTGTTCCCATACAAAATTTTTGCTTTACATGAGTTGCCGCCAGGAGATCACAATAGGAGAATTTTGTATTGTCAGTGGTTCCAACAAAATGTAATGAACAACGACGAATTGCTAAATTTAACGTTGTTTTCTGACGAGGCCTGGTTCACCCTTTCGAGGTATATAAACTCACAAAATATGAGGTTATGGAGTGCTGCAAATCCGCATACTTTTCGCGAGTCTCCCCTTCACTCGTTACAAGTTGGTGTTTGGATTGCTGTGTCTCGAAGACGTATTATCGGACCCATATTTTTCCACGAAACTGTTACTGCTCTGAGATACCGGAATATTGTACGTGAATTTATTAATCAGCTTCATGAGGATGAGCTCCAGCAAGGCCACTTCCAACAGGATGGCGCGAAGGCCCACACCGCTCAAGAGACCCTCAATTACCTTCGTGAATTTTTTGACGATCGAATAATTAGTATATATTCAAATCCAGAATTTCCACCTAGATCACCAAGCTTGACTACTTTATATTCCCTTATTTGAAAAATAATGTATACACGATCCCTATTAACAATACATATTGAGGAACTGCAAAACAGAATTACGGAACAGTGTGCCAATATAACTCCTCAAATTATTATAAATGCTTTTATTAGTATGAAAAGACGAGTAAATTTGTGTCTGCAAGAAAACGGTGGTCATTTTGAACAACTTCTTTAGTTTTTTATGTTTATTTTTATGTACCTGTGAAATAAAAAAATTATAATTTCCAATTGTAATGATTGCCTACTTGTTATGATTTGTTTAATAGTGTAGGAATTTAGTTGTTGCTGTTATCGTCTAAATTGAAATATCAGAACCCGTTTTTTCAAAAATTGATTGATTTACATTTACCATGCAACTTAACCTAACATAACACTGCCGGTTAGGTACTGGCGCTTGCGCTAGAAAGGCTGTGTCTAAACGTCAATTGGTATATAAAGCTTGCATTAGACATTCTTTTATTATTCCATGGCTAACCGTTATGTAATTACTTTTTGAACTCGCGGTATATCGGTTGTGTTATACTTCCAAAATATATACAATCAAATTCAATTATTTTATTATGATTGTAAGATTATACCCGTATTTAAAATAAGTCATTAAAATTAATACAGCCATTGACGTTAAAGATCTTTACGAAAGCATGTGACACTAATAGACCTACGGTTTTTTGATAACCAGAAGTGTGATGTTAACTTTTTACGAAAAGGAATCCTGAACATTGTTAGACCCTTGTTATTAGAAAGACAATTATCAAACGAATATATTAAATCCTTTCCTTCAAATAGTTAACAATGTCTCTCTATCGAACGGCACCAAAAGGTATAGATTTTAATTTTTAAATGTTTGAGCTTATACGAAAACATTAAATACGAAAAACCCATTACGATTATAGGGTTTTTCGCCCTGTCTCGTGTATGTAATTAAATGGTTTCCATTTTCTGTTTGTTTTACTACTCACCAGAGCCGTATAATACCAAAACTATTTTTGTTATGTAATTTGTGTCAAGATGCCAACACGGTTCCACTTATCAGAGATATCAAAATGGGTCAATTGCGTTGAACAACCAGACATATTACAGAATTTACGACTTTCGTTTAAAGCTTAGCATTTGGGCGGTATTAGTCAATATTTTCCATTTCCATACCGCACAAAGTTACCGCACAAATACTAACAGATAAGACTACGAATGTAGGTTATATTTGCTAGTCGACGCATAGGCGTACCAGAACTCTTTTAAAAATGGGCAAATTATATCGGATTCTTACAAAAACGGGTATTCGTAATGAAAACCCCATTTTTTGCAACGCTGATGTTTCCAGTTCAACAAAAAAGATTGATTTTCTATAACACAAGAGTAGTTAAAATAAAAACATACGAGCTTTGTTTTTATATCTAGTTCGATTTCAAGCTTATTATATAGCCAACACTCTACTGTAAATATTTTCTAGCCGATTTAATTGCGATATTCCAACGGTTTACACAAAATAAAACTTTGCTTCCAAGAAATATTTACCTAGTTTGCTTGTTATTTAGTCTCATTTCAGCCTTATTTTCTTCGTCTCGTTTATTATTTATGCGGATCCGTGTTTCTCTGCAGTTTAAATTATCTAATATTATTATAAAGATAAAAAATTGTAGATTGTTTTCGAGCAAACTGTATTTTAGTGTAGCTCTTAAGAAAAGTTGTTTTTTGTGAACAAACGTGTACATCCGTATTAGTTTAATGTAAATTTTCCTTTCGCGAAGAAAAACTTTAAATCATTACAGTTTTGTTTTATTCTTGATTGCTTAAAATGGCTTGAAATACTATTTAAAAATAGTTACTGTGTGTAAGTCCAAAGTGAACGAAGCGCCACTAATAAAACAGTTATAATAATAAAGAAATTACTTCAATTACCTACATCGCCGGTTTGAAACACAAAGCGGCGACAATAAAGGAATTTGTCATTGTTTATACTGCTACAAAAATTCAATACAAAATTTATTTAACAATATCTAATTAACTGCCCACTAATTATATTCTTCATAAAACAACGATAAATTAAATGCGAATATAAAATCGATTTGTTGCTTATAAATCGGACAGCTTAATCAAACACACGACTTCCTCCTTTCGTCGACGTTTATCATTAAATCTGCTGCAACCTGTACTTAAACTATCTGCTCAGTATGAAAATTTTAATTAGAATAACGACCTGCGGATGCTCATGTGTCGTCACACTGAATTTTTTCTACTAATTACGTTTTGCTTGTTAGCGGTTAATCCGAAAATTATAATCACGATTTTGTTATCTTGAGTTCCTGGCTGGAAACAAGATTTTCGGGCACTTATCTGGTGTATGTATCTTTGCCTGTTTACCTTTTGGTGATAAGAATCACGCACGGCGCCGGTTCATTTTTTAAACTGCTGTGTGTATTTGCACTTTCGCACTGGTATCAGGAAATTGAAGTTGGCGTCGAGTAGTAATAATCACTATCTACAATTCGTTTATTTCCGCAATTTACTGTTCCATTATTTTAAGCAAATATATAAAAGCGTGGAGATTTCTTCAGAATATATAATAGAAAAATATCAGTAGCTGTGAACTGTAAAAAAGACAATTAATAAAATTTAAAAAATTAAGAAGCGTATGAACAAAAGTTCGTGATCTGGAAACAATAGGGACTGAACAATAACCAATGAGAAATAACAATAGGAAAAAGCTTGTTTAATAACAAAAACAAAATACGACAACCGTCAATAAAAGTATAATTGTTTAATTTCTAACACACATTCAGTAAATGTTGAAGTTACAAGCACGTAGTTGTAATATAAATGAACCACCTTTGGTTATTTTGATTTAAAAGCAATCTTTATGTACAATTATAATAGTAAAATATTTAATTTCATTTTATGCTACTAATTTGGTTTCGTCGCACTTCGCTATTTTTAGATTTGATTTAATATTGTTGGTAGGACACTATTTTGTCGACGATTATCATGTTAAAAGATGTTTTTATTAATTATTTCGAAATTAAATCAGTTATCTACTTCACTTAATAATTTAGCCTCATGATCATAGAAACAACTAGTACATATACTAATAGAAACTAGACAATACAGAACCGTGTTTCAATAAAACTAGTAGTAAACTGTAAAATTGGTTACAAAACCGAGCTTGCCGGCAGCGGTTTACTTAATTTATGGTCGTCTAATGCAATACATTTTGTGGACAATTTTTTGATCTGTGTTCATAAGTTTGTTCTTGGCAATGATCAGAGTAGCTTTGTAACTAATAACTATAGCCAACTAATTACTACATTCACGTTTTAATGCAGCATCAATAGATCTGTACAGCACTTGAACTTAAATTCACTTAAATTAAATTAGAAAAAGCATGTTCAATTAACTATACGTTATCCCTAGACCACGTTCAATACATTTATGTAAGGCAACTCTTTAATATTCTTATTGAAATAGACTGGAATATCAATTACGAACAATCTAAAAGTTTAAAATTTAGTATCATTGAAGTCATCCTCTATTTGGGCTTAGACCGCGATGTCGTGGATTGATTGGTGCTGGCGTTTCGTTAACTGTTGCTGCTAGCATTACCAAACAATTTCACGACGTCGCAGTCTAAGCCCAAAAAAATAAATTCTAGACACAAGTGGCGGAAGTTTAAAACTTCACTTAGAATCAGCATCATCATCATTATCATCATCTGACATGGAGCTGACTCAAGGTCGATCCTGGATACGCTAGGCCCACGCCATGCCAGTAGGTTGGTAGGGACTCAAGGATAGGGTGGGATCGGGTGGGGCATTGCACAACGTTAGCATGTTTGCAATGCATAAAAAAGTTTCTGGAAAGTATAACTAGACAACTCCATTTCAGGTTTTACAGAAAGAAACAACGGAGATAATTTTGGTAAAATTTAGAATATTACGATACATTTAATACAGGTCATTTCATGTTTTTTTTCTTATATTGTAATCTACAAGATCAACAGCGAGTATTTCCTAATAGCATATAGACAACGGAGGACTAATAAATGATTTATCTGGAAAAAACGTGAAGTTATCAGTTATATGTCTTGAATAACGCACGAAGAGTTTTTGGAATATGAAATTAAAAGTTATGTAATAAAAATTAAGTATGGCAGTACTTTTTTAAAGAATCAACACTATTGATCTGACAAGTAATAAAGAAAATATAGGAATTTATCTAACACCAACATATGATGTAGGTGAATAAATAAATATCATGCATATCATATTGGATATCGGAATAGGAGTTAAAAATGAGACGGGTGAAAATAAATGGAAGCTGAGGTATGCTATGTTGATCTTCGTGTTTGCGACATCCTCTATACATTACTGAAATAGCTTAGCGGTAAAAGCATTACTTTGTGCACTCCGGGTTTGACATTTAAATCTCTAAGAACCTAATGTAATAGGAATAGTATCTTTGGACCAATCACATATTTTATATGTTGTATACACTTGTATTTCTCAAGACAGCTGTTTTTCTAAACGTTGTGGTTAAAAGGCAAACCACCTTGTCTAATAAAATTATGATGGGCATTGCCTTTCGCAGAACCGAGAGTCCTTCGTTGCAAAGGGGCACTGTTAGGTAGAATTGAAAATTAGGGCAGTCAGTAGGTCAGAGTGTGGATTCTCAGACGGGTGCAGTACACTCGCTCCGGATTATTCAATATCAATATAAGTGTTCTTTAATTATTGAACGTAATGGAGTGGTGTAGTTACTACTGTTAGTAATTATATGTGATACTATGATTGTGGTATTATGCTTGGGGGGCTTGCGAGGTCTTAAAGGTGCCTGGGGGTTGTTTGTGTACCCCGGCAGGGTTCTGTATAAAGCTTCTTAATATTTTGTAGGTCGGTTTTCCCGCGTGGTCACTCGACCCGACCTCGACCTGGTTCACCGAGCGTGGTAGCCAGTATTCTCTGCATTGCACTTTGTTTTGTGCACTGTTTTCCATGTGCTGCAGGAAGGGCAATTGGCGATGGTAGTTTGGTGATCACAATAATATGGTGGGACCCATGGGCCGAGGTTAATATTCAGTTGCCCGGTACCGTTACAGGTTAGGTACATCAGACAATATCTACTAAAGACGGCCCTGTCAAGGTTACCCCTCCCCCAAAGAAAACTACCAGAGACGGCCCTGTCATGATACCAAAAGTGACTTACAACTAGATGCTACGCGGGGACACCCGACCCTCTATAAGTTGTAATGCAGTAACTACAATGCTAATGTAGTAATGCATTGTATCTGATGTGTTTCATTGTTTGCTGCTGGTGGGTGCTGAAATGGAGCTTGACTGTTTGTGTATTTACTTTACTAATGCATGTCTGAACCTGTAAAATCCCCAGAACATAGCCTCGATGTGTAACTACACATAACTGATTTTGAGGCCCTTCCGGCGAGTGGTGAGTTATTTATTACTGTCGTTTGTAAAAATACGCTCAGCTCGCCCCGGGGTAAACAGCCCTTCCTACACTAATTAACTACTACGACTCGGTAGAAATTGATCAGTTCTAGATGCCCTTGAACTTTCGGAACTTTATTCTGAAACACCACGTATAGCGTTAAACCACAAAAATATTAATATTTAACAAAATAAATTATCTTGTTATCCCAGTGTATTGAAAAAATTAACCGATACGTGATCAATACGCTGTGAAAACATAAAGCAAGGCTCTTATTCGTAGGCTACTACAGTAACGCATAGAAAACGTTGCAGGCGCGTACTTCAACATATTGATATTTGCAGTATAGCAATTTAAAATTACATACGTGTTAAATTTTCTAGTAAACGGATATTATGCCATGTGGAAACACATCTTTGTTTATGTTATATTTTGTGTACTGATTTGAAACCACTATAACTAAAAAAATTCAAATGCTGAATTATGAATTTTGAAGGTAATTTAATAAAGAGAAAGAAACTGAATTTCAATAATTAAATTAACATGAATTTGACTATAAAATTTAAAATCACCTTTTATGACTATATATTTTACGTAATGATGGTTCTAGCATAAAAATAAAAAGTGTACCTCATATCAAGTAGCTTTTTTCTGTGTCAACTTCTCTCCTTTTAATGACTCCAACAAGCGCACTTTATGTTTATCAGAAAGCAGTAGCAAGTTTGAATTATCGCAAATGCGTGGACATTAAAAGATATCTAAGATCTAGCACTTCTGTTCGCTATATTCCAGCTACATCAACCT
The DNA here is from genome assembly GCA_014611495.1 of Limonius californicus. Taxonomy (NCBI): domain Eukaryota; kingdom Metazoa; phylum Arthropoda; class Insecta; order Coleoptera; family Elateridae; genus Limonius; species Limonius californicus. The sequence continues at coordinate 47,888 of JABXWE010000382.1, read as the reverse complement.
GGCATGTTTGCAGTTACTTGCGTTTTCTTATTAGAACGTAACCGAGCAACTTAAATGCGAACTTGACTTTGGCGTGTGCTACTTTTACCGACCCATGACAGAAAAAATGTCCATTTGCAGCGTGTTGTACCGAGAAATAATAAATATCGGTTATGTTACAATGTGGCTTATGTATGCCAGTTTGACATTCTACCGGGCTGTTTTATCAGATTATTGGATAGAGTGGGCGCGCGTGCTCTCATTTTAGCAGAGATCTATAGCACCTGTATATACCTACACCTGAGTAACGTTTAGTATTTAGAAGTATAACCTTAAATATAAATCAGCTTTCACCACCTCCATTGTGCAGTGGTGAATTAATTTAATTACCTTTTCAGAATTGAACAATGGACTTAATTTCTTCTATTATTAATAGTTTCTATAGGTTCTATTAATGCAGTCCCATAGCAGTTATTTATTAGCAGAGACGTAACCGCTAAATGATTGCAGAACTTTTACTTATAAACGGTGACGTCACCTTATTTGTTTAAAACCCAACACAATAGAACTGTAACGTTTAGCATAATATAATGAACGACAATTTTTCTAATGTCCGTGTTCGACTAAAAAGGAATGAATCAAATATTCAAGGATCATCCAGTGCTTTGCGCTTAAATTTATTACCGTGTCGGTTGAGAACGACTTTGTATACAAAAGTTTAAGTTTTTAACATAATTTACATGCATCGGTGCTTAAGTCAGTGTAAGTAAAGACATGAACAAGTACTGATAAAAAGTAAAACTTGAAGAAGTAGGCGGCGAACCTAATTTTATGTGAGCACTAATACCTTTTTAACTCGTAATTTCACCTTTAATTTCGGAATTTAATGGTTTGTTTTGTGTAAAATGCAAATATAAGGATATTTTATCAATAAAAGTATTATGCTCATACGTTTTGTTTCCGCCAAATGCTATAATTTAATTAGACAAAAATCAAAAAGTTATTATATTTTTCAATTATTAAACACACCACAGAGCAAACTGTTTCGGCCAATTACAACGTTGCTCGTCAAAGCACATACATAATCTTAAACTATTTAAGTCACAAGGAAAAATGTTTGTACGTTGTGACATCATTTAGCTGATTGTTTTAAAGTTTGTTGATTTTTGGAACTCGCTCAATGATGCTGGGTTCTATACCATTGGATATGCGGATGACATTGCCATCCTCATCGCAGGAAAGTTTGAGGGCACGCTCTGCACCTTAATGCAGACGCCTCTCGAAATAACGGAAAAATGGTGAAGTGATCAGTCCCTCTCTGTCAATTCCTTGAAGACAGAAGTGGTACTTGTCACAAAGAAAAGGAAGGTTGACCCTTACCTTTACCATTTGACACTTCTCTCAGCTTTTCACATAGTGTCAAATACCTGGGAGTTATTTCTGACAAACAGCTGAATTGGGAGAAACATTTGAAAGCTAAAACTGAAAAAGCATGCATGGCTTTCTGGCAGTGCCGTCGAGCTAAAGGTAAATCCTGGGGACTCTCTCCCGGGATTACCCCTACGGCTGCCTTAGAGGTGATCTTAAGCCTTCCACCACTCGATGCGTTTGTGGAGGAAGTAGCTGTGAGGACGGCTTTGAGGCTGCTCCATAAGGGTCTGTGGCACACAGTAGGCAGGGGAGGCAGACATACCCTCATCCTGGATAGGGCAGTCTTCAAGACCCCTCTCCTAGACGCAATGGTAGACTACCTCCCTCTACAATATGGCTTCAGTAGACACTTCAGTGTTTATGCGAATGCTGAACTAACCCAGCATATGAACATATTCATCTTTATTGACGGATCTAAAACAAGGCCAACCTACGCCACACTATACCACCAGGCAAAATTGGTACCGTCTTCCAAGTAGAAGTAGTGGGAATAATGCATGATGCAAAGACAATTCTTGAACGACCGATTAAGAACCAACGTATTGGTATCTACAGTGACAGCAGATCCGCGTTACTAGCCCTGGGTAGTTGCGAGACTGGCCTCCGAACAACCTATTTGGGGACCAGAACCCTTTATCCCTATATCCCTGAGAACATTAGGCTTTATGCTATACCAATAAACCCTAAAAAACTTCACACGAAGATGGGTAAACACCGAAAGTTGTCGTCATGTAAGGGCTGCTATTACTGCTCCCCCGCCAAAGACAGCCAACTTTTGTGTGAAACTGTTCTGAAAGAACTTACGACTAGTTGTAGGTATCTTATCTGGACACTGCACCCTAAAACAGCACATGCACAGGATGGGACTGGCGGACATCCCAAACTGTCGAGGATGCAACGGAGATAACGAGACGGCAGAACACGTCCTGTGTCACTGCCAAGCTCTCGCAACAATGAGAGGATCCATGTTGGAAGACTTTTGACCTGATATGGCCGAAATCAGCAACATCCCAGTTGCGGATGTCCTCAAGTACATCCAAAGGATTGGATGGCTTGGGTGATGCCCAAATTGGGGAGCTGCTGGGGAGGCAGCAGAATGGGCCCATCTTTGTGGCCTAAGTGCGCGTTAGGTAACTCACCCTCCGAAATTCTACAATGGTAATGACGTTGTGAAGCCATTTGGCTGATTGTTTTAAAGTTTGTTGCTTTTTGAAGTGTGTTGTGTCTATGTAAACAAGGTCATATTTATTCTATATAAAAATAATAAGCTTTATACGTATTTATACGTATTGCGACATTTTGCATATCATTTTCAAAAGCAATTGGTCAAAATTATTTTATTTTTAAAGATTATATGTATCTTCAGAGACAGCGTACCAATGGAAAGTGCTATTTCACCAGTTTTAGCTAATATATTTATGGAACATTTAGAAGATCGAATTTCTGAATCAAATCAATCTTCGAAAATTATATTTTGGTTCCGATCTGCGCATATATTAATAATACCTTATTTGAGTTCATTGGATTCATTGGACATGGTTTGTTAATACTCTACACTCAACAGAAACTTTACATTAGACATAGAACAAAGCAGATGTATTAATTATTTGGACTTAATCATAAAAATAAATTCTAAAAACAAATTCGAATACTCTGTAGAAAACCTACACATACAGATATCACGCATCAATTCGAAGCCTACAGATCCTTAACACATAGAGCTCTAACAGTTCCTATAAATAACAATGATTACACCAAAAGAGATTTCGATTATTAAACAAATTGCACACAATAATGGATACAACACAAAATTGATAGACACACTAATCAATAAAGATTATAAATAGCAATTAAAAAAATATATCCAAAAGACTACTTCGACAATGTTAAATAAATTTCAATTCCTCATTTCGGTAATACATATATCGGGAAAATTGCTAAAATTACAATCAACACAATTTAAACTAACACATAAAACAACCAGAAAATAAACACTTTTACACCTGAAATGCAAAAGATAGGACAAATGATTTGTAAAACCAAGTACTTGCAAATGAGAATGTTGACATGCATAAGCTAGACTAGACAATTAGAAATTTTTATACGAGATATAAAGAGTACGAACTCATACAAATACGAACGCCTAGAAAAATACAAGTAAGTATACTAAATACTTCTTGGAACAAAATCCTATATTGACATCAAATAATATAACACTTCTGTGATGATAAACGTAAATTAGATATACTCGAAGCCTTGACATTCACAAACACCCTTTAACAAACACACCTTTAATGAATGAATACATTTTTTGGAAGATCAGTCAGGTTTGTAATCCAGATTCAGTGTGTTGTTTCCCTAACTTGACATTGACAGCCTTTTTGTTCCATTGCTGGGCATTGGCCTCTTCTCTGCCACGTGTTTCTCCTCAACGCTAAGGTAGAAACACGGGGGACCTACAGTTTAAAGTCGAATCCGAACGACATCAATTCCAGAAAAGATTTTTTGCATTAAGATCCCACGGTTGCAAGCCGGATTGGGAAATTGTGTGTGGTGGGTTGCAGACAAGATTTGTATAAATCTCTTAGGTTTCGAACCCAAGCCAGAATCGACGTTTTACTCAGAATACGAGCGCTCTACCAACTGAGCAACCGCCACACACTTTACAATAATAAAAATACATAGGTCTAAAGCTGAAATAAATAACTTTGAAATTGTGATTATTATTATTAAAAATATAAATCTGAATTTCAAAGAAGTACGGCTAGAAACAATTAACAAAATAGTTGTTCTAACCTGATTTTTGTATATACCTGCGTGTAAATTGGAAAACTGGCTACCTGTTGCGATAATTCTATAAATGGTATTTTATATAGTATATACCAACAGTCGACTTAAATACGAATTGAACGTTATCCGAACATCGAAAACGTATTTTCCGTTTAACTGAGTACTTTAAGCACTTTTAAATATCAATGAAACATTCAATTAACCGTTACATCTATTAAAGCAAAAATAATATACTTTGATAAATATATTCAATATTATTACGTTTCAATTCGATACATGTGAACCCTATAGCTGTTTAAATTCATGATAAATAGGTAGCAGTTAGCGGCTATTTATTTTTATGATATCTTCTGACTTCTAACTTTTAAAAGTATTTTAAAGTTCTGATTTGACAGGTTATTACAGTTTCATTGAATGGTCGTGACAGGAAAAATGTATGTTAGACTTGGGGAGTTGTCTAACGTGAGCGTTGCGTGATTCGAAATGTTTGCGTTTAAAAATTGCTACCATAAATTTATAAATGGAAGCATTCTAATTTAACGGATGTCGATATGATCGGTAAAGGAAGTGTTAGCGCTTCGTTATAAATAGGCTCTTTGATTTCAGCTGGAGCTTAAAATATCCAGTTTAATTAAGGACGTAACCTTTTTACGGCCTTGATCGTTATTTTAAATTTATAGAGTGGTGTAATGCTGATAAAATACGTAAGCCAACAATATTTATATTTATAACCTTTTCCTTGGTAGTATTAGGAGCAAGAGCTAATGAGATTAGAAAATTAAGAGCATGGTTTTATTGCCAATAATCTACTAAGGAAGTAAGCAGCTTAAAATAAGGAGTCATTGTTGGACTATGCAGATATTTTTAGGCATGAACAAAAAAGACTAATAATACTTCCACAACAAAATTGCTAGGAAAATGTGTGAACCAATTAGGAATATTTTAATAATAGAAATAGACTCAATTTCAACAGGATTTAATTAATTTTATGTGCTTTATACGTATTTTGGCAATTTACATGTAATTTTCAAAAGCATTTAATATTGTAAACATTTGTAGTTAGGGCAACAGCACACTGGATGTTGCTTTCGGACTTGGCTCAGGTCTTCTATTCCAAAACTTACAATAGCGGGCAATATATGAGCTCAATTTGCTCATTCATTAAAGGTGTGTTTGTTAAAGTGTGTTTGTAAATTTGAGAGGCTTTGAGTATATCCAATTTACGTTTATCATCACAGAAGTGTAAAAATGTTTGAATATTATTTGATGTGAATGCATGATTGTGTTCTAATAAGCGTTTAGCGTAGTTAGATTTTTCTGGGTGTTTATATTTGTATGAGCCTATGTGTTCCTTGCATCTGGCATCAAAATTTCTAATTGTTTGATCTATGTATACAGAATTACACTGTGAACAGTTTAATTTGTAAATACCTGATTTTAACAAATCATTAGTTGTATCTTTTGTGCTGAATAAGGAGTTGAGAGTGTTTCTTGTTGTTTTATAAATTACTTTAGATGTACATCTTGTTTTGATTACAATTTTAGCAATTTTCTTCGATATATCACCGAAATATGGAATTGAAATACAGCAGACGCTCCATAACGTAAACAACCTGTACAGCTCGATAACGTAAACACTTCTTTTTTATTGTTTTTATAATGTACGTACGTGACTCTCAGCCAGGCATATTGCATGTGTTTATGCATTACGACTATGGCATCCATATCTAATAAAAAAAAGTGTTTAAGATTGAGTGACAAAGTGAGAATCATAGACGAGGTTGCACTAGGTGCGGGAGTGACACAGTTAGCAAAAAATATTAATTGTGTTATTAAACGTTTCTTGTAATATTTCCCTGATTAATAAAATCACACTCGGTAATGTAAACATTTCGATAATGTGAACACACTCGAGTCTGAATTAGTTCACGTTATCGAGCGTCTGCTGTATATTTAACATTTTCAGAGTGGTCTTTTGAATATATTCTTTGAATTGCTAATTCTAAATCTTTCTTTTCGATTAGTGTGTCTATCAGTTTTGTGTTGTATCAATTACTGTGATATCAAATAATACAATATCATTTTTAAACTTCTGTGATGATAAACTTAAATTGGATATACTCAAGACTTTTCAAATTCACAAACACACTTTAACAGATACACATTTAATGAATGAGCAAATTGAGCTCATAAATTCCCCGTTGTTGGAAGTTTTGGAATAGAAGACCAGAGCCAAATTCGAAATAAAGATCCAGTGTGCTGTTGCCCTAGCTACAAATGTTTAAAATATTAAATGCTTTTGAAAATAACATGTAAATTGTCGAAATACGTATAAAGCATAAAAAGTAAATAAATTCTGTTAAAATTGAGACTGTTATTATTATTAAAATATAAGTATAAATTTCAACGAAGTAAGGCAAGAAACAATTAAGAATAAATTAAACCTAATTTCAATTGTTAATAATATATTTTGTTCCGGGTTAGCCACGCGCTCACTGTGTAGTAGGAGTTGGCAGTTTCGGTTATCATTACGAGATAGCTACAGGGTCCATATTTCGGTTTGAGAGGTTCTCGTATCTATGACTATTATTGAAAGTAAGGTTGTCTCTAAAGATATCTACTAGTATAATCATAGAAAACAGCTGTTCTTACTATTCCTAATATAAAGTTTTCGTGCACTTTTTACGGGTAATTTAAAATTACAGGTGTGTACCTGTCTGCTCAACACTTTGAGGAGACGGCATGACCCGTTCTTATTTGTATATATTTTTCATTACCAATTTAAATATTCTCGCTAATATCTACTTTAAAATTAGATTCTGTTTATTATCGTAAGTACAATTACTGCAGCAATTTGGACCTGCTTGACATGATTGTGGTTTAGCTGGCTTTAATTATTATATGCTTATAAAGCACAATTTTGTTTTGATAATTTAAAAGAGTTGATTGTTTTCTGTAATCGAATTAACTTTAATTTGTATGTTTGTAATTGATTGTATTGCCGCTCAAATTTTATTTACCTTCACATTATAATATAGTAAAACGTATTTCTTCGCTACAAGTTTGCCTACAAAAATGACACTTTTCTTGAATATGGTGTTCAAAATTACGCTATAGAAAATGGCTTTGGAATTTTATGATTGTTTGTTTACATGAATTTATTATTAGTTTAACTCTTTGGTTATTATACATACTTAACAATAGCACCATAACTAATATAAGTGTACTTTTGCCTGCATGCCTTAACAGTTGACATGTTTAATCAAGTTCTAAATATGTAGTTCGAAATGTTGAGTGTGGATACGTTTAATATTAGTGAAATGTGCGATGGGTGGGGGCTGCTGGGACAGGTCGCATCGGTGACTAACAAAACAGTTTTGGGACTGTCGGTGGTTTTTGAAAATCGTCTCTTAAATTTAAAATAGTTATTTATGATATAAATGCTAAAAGTGACATTTTATTTTGTGAGAAGGGAAGTTTGGGCCACGATGCCGAAGGCGAACAAAATAAAATCACTTTTAGCACGTACATCACACACTATTTTTTTTTCAAACACCATTAAAAGTACAAATCAATGAATTTCTTACATTATTAAATTTATAAAATATCGTTTTGAAACCCAATTATTAATGAAGTTTATTGTTGCTAAGGTAATGACAATTCGATCGTTTGCTGACAAGTAACTTCAAATCTCGTGATAGCGACGAAGAAAATTTTTTGTTTGCAAGTAAAACACTATCCACCTCAGATTACATATTCTAACTGCAGTTTCTCTAACTGTACATTTAATTAAGTAAATAAATATTCCTTTGATTTAAAATTTCTTAATTTTTTTATAATATCGCACCAGTGTTAATAGTAAATCACGTCATTTACTTTTAGCACTAGTGCTAGTAGATGGACGTGGCAGAATATGTGGCAAGACAGAAGTGGACATGGGCTGGACATTTGATGAGAACAGGAGACGGAAGATGGACCAGGAAGGTGACAGAGTGGCGACCACGAACAACCAAGAGGAACCCGGGAAGACCGAAAACAAGATGGAGAGATGATATCCAGAAAGTGGCGGGAGTGCAGTGGATGGCAAAAACAAGCAATAGAAATGAGTGGAAAAATATTGGAGAGGCGTATATCCAGGGATGGAGTAAAACACGCTGAATATGATGATGATGATGTTGATGAAGTATTTACATAAAATATTTAAATATGGAATGAAATTAAATTGACAATGCCCAGGTTCAATTTATTTAACATTGGAAAACATAAACTATATTGGAATAGCTTCAGTCATATGAGAAATATTACAATTAAAAGCTGTTACCCATATTGGGAACCACTTTGTATTTGAAATTACATTACGTGCTATTGCAATTAAGAACGAACTTGAAAGTGAAACGAAATTGTGCAGTTCTGCTTTAGTGACGTGGTTCTGTGTTTGGAATATACACGCCAGAGGTGAGCACGAGGAATAATTTAAAATTTAGCTTGCAGGAACTATGGCATCCACGGCGGCTTTTTGTACGTAAACGAATACGGATGAGAAACTTAATAATTATTATCATTACCTACGCCCTTTGCGGCAATAAACAACGGGTAATCGAATAAGTCTGGTTACGGTGCAGGCAGGTGGAGTTACAGCTTATTCAGATATGTATGTATGCTGTTGGATAAACCACGGTTCGTATTTATATGAGGAAGTGATTGCAAATCGCCTCACAATTTATTGCTTTCGTGTCGTCACCTTATACTTTCTTAATCGAACCGCTCGCTGATTTATGAGGGCTGCATCTATTCGGCTATCAAAGAACACGATGCGCACTCACGGCTTGCTTTAAAGAATGGAAGCGGGTAGTTTACTAAATCCAAATATGTAAACGTAAACTATGATAAAAGAGAACATATAATTTTATCATTAGAGACAGTATAGTGATTTGTGATCTCCTACTGTTTTGGAAATAGTTTTTAGGACAACAAGCAGCCCAAAAGAGGTTAGAAATAGATTAACGACCGCAAAAAAAATTCTAGTCGTTATCAATTTACCAAAATTAACAAACTGTAAACAGTTAAAACATCACTTAGATACTTGTTTAACGCAGTATTACTGCAATAATTAAATATTACCAAAACACTTTCCTCTCAAACTTTAAAATATATTTCAGATTTTAAAAACTAGTAGAACGTAAAAAAGTAGAAGTTGTCCGAATTGTCAAGTTCGTTAACTATTTTTTTAACAGTACGAGTAGATAATTTTTACAACTGAATACAAATTTAATAAAAAAGGTTGGCGTCATATAAAAATCTATCAAATGTTTGTTTTGCTTAGGCGAGGTCTAGGACGCGGATTTCCAAACCTCTCCATGCAGTGAAGCTCTTGGCCCATTGTACACACTAACTATGAATTTTGCCTATCTGGAGTAGTTCCAACCCCTCATAACCTTGTAGTCACTTTCAGATTTTTTCCTCGCCAGGAAAATCTAACTGACCTCTATTTCGAATTGTTTTATAAACAGAAAAAATACTTATTATATTATACTGGATTTGCAGTTGCATTTGGAGTTTAATACGTAAAATATAAAAGTTACATATCATTATTTCATAAAAATTGTAAAGATAGATAGATAGATATTCTTCTACATCATATGATAGCGAGTTGGTGGAAAACGTATTACCAATAATCTCGAAAGTAATTATTTGGCCGTGTTAAAGCAATCGATGCACTGATATACAATTATACACGGCCAGAAAAAGATATTTTGCTAGTTTGATGGTACTGGTCCCACCTCATACGATGATATTCAGTTCCAAACGAGATCTACTTCTATTTTCTAAACACATTTTTTAAAGAATTTTTTTGAATTTGATTTACGATTGATAACTTGCTTTTTATAACTGCATAATAGAACTTTCTAGTGAGACGTGTTTAAAAAAAGTAAAATATGAAATGTTCAATGTCTAAAATGTTCTTAAAGCCGAAAAAATAGTAATTACAGCACATACATACATTGTATGGCTATTTTACAAATAGGAAACTAAGCATTTAATATAATTTAAATGTTAAATAATTTAAATGTCATTAAAGATAAATTCAAGTGTAGTATTAAAATATAAAATAGAGTAATCCATTATCGATAAAATACAAAGGCAAACTTATTTTATTATTATGATTATTTTTATTATTATTATATTAAAAAATGATTGTTCAGAATGTAAACAGTAAACCATGTAAATATGAAGTAAGCCCTTCATTATTAGGCTACCAAGTGATCTCTGTTCTTCCAATCACATATCAGTACATCGATTGCTTTAACATAATTAAACAATCAATGTAACACGATATTTATTTTAAAAATCCATTAATTGCTAATATGTGATGGATAAACATGTTATTTTTGCATAAGGAATCCATACATGCGGCTTGGTTTATCCTGAAACAACTGCAGTCGATTCCGTTCAATCGGGACTCATTGGGGCTAGAACATTTTTAGCGGCTGTCCCAAATATGCGAAGTTCCATTCAAGATTAAAGGATGAGTGTTTTTCTTAGACTTTAGTAAATTCTTGAACAAAAATATAAATAACAAAAAACTAATACGCAGTGAGCCGACGATCATTTGTATTAAGTGGCGGGCTTTTAATTTTTTCAGCAAAGCAATTTTACTTAACAGTGTCAAGTTATTTCTTGGCAAAGGTTATGAATTTGTAAATAAAATTGTGAAGAAGCGAGTCTACATAACTACCATACGTCGCACACGCGCCGGTGTAGCTTGGTGTAGCTGTTACTGAATATACGTTAACTCCAAAATATCTAACAATGTCTACATGTAAATCCCCGTCGACGCGCCGGCTGCCAACATATGTTATGTATCATGAACAAGATTTAAAAACCATGTTTTAAGTGCTGTTATCCACTGTATTTCGTACAGAATGCATATTAAACTGTTTACAATTTTTTTTCTTGTATTGCTATTGTATTACATATTTTGGTCTTAAATTTTTTGTCTCGATTAAACGGACTGGTGTCCCAAATGGGCGATGTAAATTGCGACTCTTTCCTTTATTTGGTTTCTGTTCTTTAAGATTTGGCTCAAATAAGCGGCTGTCGGTCGCTCATTTAACCGGAATCGACTGTACATAATTTTTTCGTACTTGCCCTGTAATACTCTTATATTTGGGTTGAAAATACAATCCGTTTACATAAAAGAAAGTGTTTTATTTGTAATTTGCTTTCAGTGTGTTAATTGCTATTATTTTTCAACTTAATAACTTTCAAATATAAATAAATAAAGTAATGTCAATATTACAATTCACTTTCGGCTTAGACCGCGTCGTCATTTGGGAACTACACCCAGCATTATCAGGTATTACACATAATTAAGATTTATTTGTAAATTTCAGTCACTTATTGTGACTAATAAAAATGTAAACAAACAATGTAGATCTAAATAGGAATGAATCATTAAATTCATTTTAATCTTTAAAATATTACCTTCATTCTTTAAAGTTTAAAGGATGGCATAATAGTTAACGTTTAACCTGCATATTATACAACTTTCAAATTTTTAAGGACACGCAAAAAATGGACGCACGTCAATAATAATTAGATCATTTAGCATTACAGATACTGCGTGACGCGAAATTTGTATTGCAGAGACGACTGCGATTGTGGTTTTATTTTGTGAGCCTTGATAAACTTTACTACAACCGATTATGGTAAATGGAAGTCATATTTTTTTAGATATTCTCATTAAAAATCCATTTTAAAATGTATTAAAAATTAGGCTGCAAGCAGTGGCAAAGCTTCCTTTGAGACTGCAAGGCTGAGCCTACTCTAATTTTTTGAACTTAATTCTTTTGTATGTGAATTTGTATAAGAGAAGTTATATATAAAGTAACTGTCGCTTGGGTACCACCATAATTACTAATTACTACTTGACCCTTAAGTTTAAAGACAACTAGGTGGCTAGGAAGCATACACTAGTACGACTGCGGGAACTGTGGCTTTAGGCTCTAGCGTTTCAGCCTTATTCGCGACCGTCAGAGCTATGTAGATTCGTCACAATTCGCACGGAAGGAGAAGCGTATGTATGCAAGTATAACACGTCGATTAGGCTAGCCTACAGCTGCCTACAGCTTTATGTGTTCTGTGTTTACAGACATTTACGCTTACAAATCTTTTATTCTACACCAGCACCGGGAGTGTTTGTTGTTTTTGGCTATATTTTGAATTATTTTGTATGAGAAAATTAGTGCGATTATCGATCTATAGTCAGCCTTTTGCTATTGCCGTTACAGGAAAAAATTTATGATTACATTTAAAACATATATTTTTCAGCCAATGTAACGTTGCGGTTATTTTCGGTTTGTTTTTAAATATAAATGTTTTATTATAAATACCTACATATGTACGTGTCTCCTATCTCATTCAAATAAACTATGTATTATATTTATTTTTGGATTATTTAAATTTTTTAAATTAAAAATAGAAATTTCCAACTTTGCATCTAACAGTATTAACCTTAAAATCCCCAAATGTCTGCGGCACATATTCTTTACCAACACGCTACCTTTAACACTAAAGGCAGCCTACCTGCACTTGCAAATTACTTTTCGCTCCTGGCTGTAATATAATTTTTTACGTATGCTGAAGTAATATTATGTATTGATGCACACGCCAACGGTGTCTCTTGTCCATTGTTATAATAGTCTAGCGGCAAGAGCTTTACATTACGCGCAAAGGTACAATAGAATCCAATTTTTCTAAATGTTACATTGGTGACGTATAGCGTACTGCATGTAGCTAGGTTGTTACACTTCCAATCATTAACGATATTGATACAAATAAAGTAAGACATCCTCAGTAAACCTAATATTATCTTTCATACAATATTGAAAATAATGTGCATTGAACCTGCCATAATGAACTTAACAAGAGTATACAGCTTTGTCATATGAATGTAGTGTACCTAGATTTCATTTTGCTTACTTCAAAAACCAAATTTACTGGTTGTTTTAGTAACGCTACAATTAACATTTTTACAACAAAGTTTATTCCAGTCAACAACTGCAATACTGTTATTCATGTTTTGCTCAATTAATAGGCAAGCTGAAAAATTACTTCAATCGATCAAAGTTCTAAAAAATTCATTAGTACTGTTTCCTGAAAATTCTCAAATCTCAACTATGGTGTTCATCAACATACCGCTGATACAAATCTGAATCGAGATCGAAACTGGTTCTTGTTTTAATCAGTGAAAGTATGAATTAAAATTGTTACTCATTACTATACAGGCAGATTAATCATACGGTTGCTCTGCCACATTTTTGTGTCAGTTTAAATTCGATTACAATTCGGGCTTTTATATTGTTTAGCTTGAAGTACAGTATAGAAACTGTAGAATCACCAAACTTATTTTATTAATTTTTATGAAATGGAAAGTATGTGTTACAAAGTTAAAATACAATTCAGGGACTTTCATGTTTATCACCTTATCTTAATAGCGGTTTCTAAGCACACATTAAGTTTGTTTAGTCGTGTAACTTTTAAATTTAACCAGATAGCGAAGACACGCATAATTAAAAGCACACAATCGTATTAAAACGTTTTTCGCTTTATCGTGCCGTAATTAAAAAATAAAACTGATTACTAAAACTCTTCGCGTTCCAAGCCGCTTCCAATGATGAGACGAGTCGTTTGACTGAATGAGCGACATTGTATAAATAGCCGAGTAATAACTTAATTATTCCGTCATGCGGGGATCGCGATTAAATGAATTTACTTTGACTGAAACCTGTCGATGCCTCCGGTACACATTTCTTTTCCACCAGAGGTCCATCTCGAAAACCAATTTCTGTCGGTGCTAACTTGCTGCCACTATTTAACAATGATTGGTAGAATTGCAAAAGAGTACGAGCGTCTTTTTGCTTTATGTAACATTTTTATAATTCTATGTGAACTAATTTTTTACAACTTCTTATGCTCAGGAAATATTTATTATTACACAGGTAACCAAAAGGGCGGTTTGTAGTTTAACTTTAAGATTTTTTAGTGCTTCCCTCCTACCAATTTCACAAAACATTACAAAATCAGAAAGAATAATTACAATGTAGAGATTATAAAATATTTAAATCAGTGGCGTAGGCTAAGGAAGAAGTTTGTGGTGTAAACAAGGGTGTTAGGTATAGAGAGTGGATGCGGCAAGCGCACGCTGTTGTGAATCTAATTAGGGACACCAAAAAAGACTGCGCAGCCAGTGGAGTCATATAGGAATTTCGCAGTTTTCCGGAAGCGATTGTTCAGGTAGAGGACTTGCAGTCCAACGTGGATATTCTGTAGAACCCGCTCCTACAATCCTATGAATCATCATGCCCCCTGAGGGCATCCAGGGCGAGTCGCACAACCTCTTGGTGGTGCAGGAAACTCGACAGGATGAAATCGAAGTTGGGCAAACTCTTCAATAAAGCAAAGCGAACTAGAATTACTAGTGACTGGGAGGCATACAAAGACAAAAAACGAATATACAAGAAACAAATTCGCTCGAGGCGGAGGGACTTTTGGAAAACTCTTTGCAGTTCCATAGAGACTACTACCGTAGCGGCTAGACAAAGAATCCATTCTAAGGACCCCAATCAACAACCAGACTGTCGCAAGCAAGGGGATGGTTCCTTTACAACCAAACCCGAAGAGACAGCGGAAATGTTAACTCAAACACATTTCCCAGGCTGTATTGTCACCCCTGGCCGTGTATGGCCGAGGCCCGACGCTTCACCTCCCACCGAGGAGGATTGGGAAGTGGCGGAGCAGGTCATACGAGGTGACAAAATAACCTGGGCTATAAATTCCTTTCTTCCCCACAAGTCGCCAGGAGCGGACGGTGTCTTTCAAGCCGTAACACAATGGGCACTGGACTTGAGACTTGCTCACCTGGTGCGCATCTACGGAGCATGTATCGCTTTTCGATATATACTGGAGCGCTGGAGAAAAGTGAAGGTAGCTTTTATACCTAAACCAGGGCGCACTGTACTCCCTGTACAAATTATATCGTCCCATTAGTCTCACATCTTTCTTACTAGAAACGCTTGAGAGACTTTGTGACAGAGAAATCAGCGAGAAGGTGCTTGCACTCACTGCACCTGAGCCAACATGCTTACATCCCAGGGAGATCTACTGAAATGGCGCTACACGCTGTAGTGAATCGAATTGAGAGATCGCTAGATAATAAAATGTCTACTCTGACCTTTGAAAAGGTTTCCTTTGAAATTATTAACTCTACCTTACGTAGACATGGAGTTGCACCTACTCTCTGTGAGTGGATAAAGCACATGCTTACGATGAGAGCACTGCAATTTAATATAGGAGCCAAATTTATTTGAGGTGTAGTGATGAAAGGCTGTCCACAAGGCAGGGTTCTGTCTCCACTGTTGTGGAATACAGTGGTGGACAGCCTTCTAAGCTCACTAAATGATGCTGGGTTCTATACCATTGGATATGTGGATGACATTGCCATCCGCAGCGCTTGGAAATTTGAGGGCACGCTCTGCACCTTAATGCAGACAGCTCTCTAAATAACGGAAAAATGGCATAGTGATCAGTCCCTCTCTGTCAATCCCTTGAAGACGAACAAAAGGAAGGTTGGATCCTTACGTACACCTTTACTATTTGACACTTATCTCCGCTTTTCAGATAATGTCAAATAGCTTGGAGATATTTTTGACGGACAGCTGAATTGGGAGAAATATTTGAAAGCTAAAACTGTAAAAGCATGCTTGGCTTTCTGGCAGTATCGCCGCGCTATGGGGTTCTCTCCCAGAATCACCTTGTGGCTGTATAATGCCGTGATTAGACCTATGCTATGTTATGGAGCACTCGTCTGGTGGTCCAGGTTCAGACACGTTGCGGCAGCAACCAAACTAGGACATGTACAACGTCTTGTCTGTCTTAGTTCTACAGGTGCTATCCGTTCAACCCCTACGGCCGCCTTAGAGGTGATCTTATGCGTTCCACCTCTCGACCGTCTTGCAGAGGAAGTAGCTGTGAGGACGGCTTTGACGCTGCGCCATAAGGGTCTGTGGCACACAGCAGGCATGGGAGGCAGATATACCCGCATCCTGGATGGAGCAGTCGTCAGACCCCTCTTCTAGACGCAATGGTAGACTACCTTCCTCCACAATATGCTTTCAATAGGCACTTCAGTCTTTATGCCAATGCTGAACCAACCCAGCATATGGACATATCCATCTTTACCGACGGATCTAAAAGAAGGCATAGAACGGGTGCTGGAGTCTTCTCCGATGACCTAAACCTACGCCACAGTGTACCACTAGGCAAAATTGCTACTGTTTTCCAAGCGGAGATAGTGGGAATAATGCATGGTGCAAATGCAATTCTTTAACGACAGATCAAGAACCAACGTATTAGTATCTACAGTGACAGCAGAGCCGCTTTACTAGCCCTGGGTAGTTGCAAAATTACCTTAGGAGTGTTACTGCAGTACCGTGAAGCTCTCGACGATATCTCAAAAGATAATGTCATTTCCCTTATATGGGTGAAAGGACATGCCGGAAACTACGCCAATAGAGAGACTGATGAGATTGTGAAACTGGCCTCCGAACAACCTATTTGGGGACCAGAACCCGTTATTCCTATATCCCTGGGAACATTAAGCTTTATGCTATACCAAGAAACCCTGAAAGACTTCACATGAAGATGGGTAAACACTGAAAAGGGCTGCTATTAGTGTACCCTCGCCAAAGATAGGCAAATTTTGTGTAATTGTTCTGAAAGAACTTGCGACTAGTTGTAGGTATCTTATCTGGACACTGGACTGGCTGACAGCCCAAACTGTCGAGGATGCAACGGAGATAACGAGACGGCAGAACACGTCCTGTGCCACTGCCCAGCTCTCGCAGCAATGAGAGGATCCATGTTGGGAGACTTTTGGCCTGACATGGCCGAAATCATCAACACCCCAGTTGCGGATGTCGTCAAGTACATCCCAGCGATTGGATGGCGTGGGTGATGCCGAAATTGGGGAGCAGCTGGGGAGGCAGCACAATGAGCCCACCTATGTGGCCTAAGTGCACGTGAGGTAACTCACCCTCCCAAAAATCTTTAATGAACAATGAAACAATCTAGTTAAGAATATCTGCGGAAGCAGGTGTGGCCAGTGGCGTCACATAATGATTTAGTAAGGTTATTAAAGCTTGGTGTGTTCTACGTAGTATTTTTTATTGTATTTATTGTCAAAGGACAAGCAACTAACTTGCTGCGCTTTTTCTTTCGAACATTCTAACAAAAAGTAAAAGCAACTCATCTCTTTTTTAAAATTTGTTTTAAAACTCTTATACAAAACGGATCATAACGGTAACAATTATTGATATTCCATAAATGATACCTTTAAGGACTCACAATAATCTAAAAATGCAATGTCACAAAAGTTACTGAAAATAATCCATATTAGTGATTTTCCTCTTTAAAGAATTGCATCATCCATATACCACACAATGAACCATTTTAATGACACAAATTTTTACCAGAAAATTTAAAATTAAATATAATAAGAGCAAAAGCATCTATAAACCCCGGATGGTGACCTGGGACACCATTTGTATTCCCGCTTGTTGTCACAAAGTTGTATAGGCGTTTGTGTACAATGTTGCTTCCACTCTCTATAACATATACTTGAGTATAAATAACGCCCATTAAAATTGTTAATAATAGTTTTTAAAATTTTTTCTAGAGAAATATTAAAAATCAATTTGTTAAGAACCATTGGAAATTGCAAACAATAGTATCAACATGACGCTTACAAAACTCTAGATTTGGTATAACTGTTGTAGAATAGGGGAAGATTTTTTTTATAGTATATATTTTTAAAAACTTCTTTCTTAGTTGTAAATCAATTTTTTTAATATCATTTGAAAATTGTGGACGATACTTACTTCCTCATAATATGCAGGTAGTAAAATATTAAACATT
This sequence comes from Limonius californicus, assembly GCA_014611495.1. NCBI lineage: Eukaryota > Metazoa > Arthropoda > Insecta > Coleoptera > Elateridae > Limonius > Limonius californicus. Next base: position 29,714 of record JABXWE010000382.1, on the reverse strand, counting down.
CTCCATTAAGGTATGATGGCTGATATCTTGAAAGAGCCAAGATCTAGGACGCGGTTTTCCGAGCATTTCTATGCACTTAGGCCACATTTGGCCCATTGTACACTCTAACTAAGAATTTTGCCTATCTGGGGTAATTCCAACTCCACTAGTGATTTATTAACGTGTCACACATCGCAGTGGCACGGGACCTACGGCTTTACTTCTTATCCGACAGAAGGCGCATTTTCAATTTTTCCCCGCTAGAAAAATCTCGCCGACCTCAGTCAGGTTCGATCCCGCATCCCTCGGATCTAAAGGCAAACGCGCTAACCACTAGACCACCGAGGCCGGCAAGGTTTTGGTATAGTACTTTTAGTAATTTCTTTCCACAGATTCCACCAATCAATTTTTTAGTATCATTTGAAAATTACCATCAATGCGGTGGGTTTGAGGTAACAATTCTGCATTAAGATCTTTTTATACTACTTTTAGCAGTTTATTTCAACAGATTCATTACAAATCAATTTTTGTCTTTTCAAAATTGCAAACTATATTTGCAAGATTTCTGAGATCATAAAATAATTTTAGCAATACATTTCTGCCAGCAAAGAGACTTTAAGCTTTGTAATCAAACAGTAAAACATATTTTAGATGAAGTATCTGTTTCTAAAACTAGGCCGTAAATTTAAAGTTTATGAAAAGAGATGTAGAAGGCAAAAAATTGAGAAAAGCTACGCTACTGTAAATACATAATATGAAGCAATCTTTAAAATTGAATTAGCATACTGATTTTAAGGCAAGATTTAAATTTCCCATGCTCAGTTATTTTTATTATTTATTAAATACTGAGCTAATTTCATGTTCAAGTTACTCGCGAGGTAAATAGTAATTTCCAGAATTAATCAACGTTAGTGCTGCGAGCAAACGTACTGCATAATTAAGTGGAGTTTTATTTAACTTAAATTTAAATCAAGCACTTTAACATTTCTTATTAGTTGAGGGAAGAACAGCTCATTCAAACCAAACAGTCCTTACCAACTAACTTACTCTGTCCAAGCAGGTTGTTTCTGAGTACCTTGGTGGAAAGTGTACCTTGTCGATAATTATGTACGAAAACAAAATGATGGATGGAACCGCCATTTTATTCAAGTAGTTGCTTACTTTGGCTGTTCAGTAACAGCAACCAGGTGTAATGAACGACTGGTGATCCGTTTTTAGAGTTTCATGCAGCGACTTCGTACTTCTTATGCTAATTGCAAAACATAACTTTCTGGGATGTAACTGTTTTCGTCTTGCCGTTACGTGTTAGTTTTACGATTTTTGCGTTGTTGAAGTTACAATAATAGTAGTTAATAAGCAATTAAGGTTAAGTCTAACATTTATTCTATAGCAAGCTCTTAAAGCTTTCTTGGTGAGAGACTTTATGACACTAGCTGTTTAAAATTTATTAGTCGTAATAATACTCAATTTAGTACATATTAACAGGTTTATTTCATTTCTTAAGTTTAAAAAATATTAAGGTTCATTGACGGTGGTGATTGATAGCAATAGCGGAAAAAATCCCACGTTAAGGGAATCCTAAAACGACTTGGTTGTCAAAAATTGAAAGTAACCTTATATATCTACTAACCATTATATTTCCTTCTCCTGACCCTTTCGGGGCTTAGGATCGTCTACCTGATCGCTGAAAAACGAACTGCGGCGAATGTAAAAGACAATACGTATGACAAAATAAGTTGATAACAGAGTGTTGACGTTGTCCTGATTGTAAGAAAATTAGATAAATCTTGAAACTAACATACATTATGTTCTTAAAGGATAATACATTATAATACAGCTAAAAATTTCAAAACTTTGTATTATATGTATCATAAATGTCGGTTGATTTTACCGTATGTTTCACTATGTTGGGCAATTTTTTATTATTAGTACCTACGATCTTTTCGATAAGATTTTATTTTTATGTTATCTGCTAGTTAAAGCAACCGCAAGTGGAAAAGTCACAAATATTAGCATATTCTGGGTAACTTGAGTAGTCCCTTAAATATAAACATTAAGAATTATATACCTTGCGAGCGAAAAAAAGCGATTTATTCAATATCGACAGTTGACATCAAATATAAATAAAACCATAACATAATAATTTAACGTTAATATAATTAAAATAGTAGCAAGTTTAGATGAATGAAAAAGGTAAAATGCATTTCTGCGAGTTCAGTCAAAATTGGTGCAATGTTAGTTACTTTAAGTAATTCTAAAATTAGGTAAAGATCTAATTTATGCCAAACAACAGATAAAAGTACTCCTACTCTGGTCTTCTTACATTGCGACTATATCAGGAAATGGTTTGGTAGGTTGCGTCTGTTTTGATACGATTAAGGTTGTGAAATGCTTTCTGAGAACTTATAATTTAGTTGCAGATATGATTGAAAGATTTTTCTTATTAATTCAGAAGCTGGTAGATATTAGCCGTGAAATTCTTCACTGCCCCTTACGAGAGAATTTAGCGACAAATCATAAGAAAAGCAAATCAGAAACAATAATAAATAGCATATACGTTATAACTGATACTAAAACGTGGCTGCTATCAAACTTGAATTAATTTAACAAACAATAATGTCAACCTTCAGGTGTCTTACTCTTGTTTTTTTGTTCGCACAGTATTAGTTCGTTTTACATAATCGTAATCTGCCTTTTGAAACGTACACTATTGCACAGAAAGCTCTTTCATTATTAATTGCCGGTAATGACCGCTCAGAAATTCCTTGTTTTATGATGAGCTGATACTGTAAGCAATGTAGATTCCTGAAATAATGCTAGTGGAATTCTTGATGCGAACATCTTTTTGTTGTGCTTATTAACTGCATAAAATATTTTGTTCTAAGAGCTCTTTAAAGGTATTCATAATACTCCTAGTAATAGTGTTATTTGAGGTATATATTTGTTTGAGTTATATTTACTAATTATATAAATGAGGCGATGTTTGTCCTTCAGGTTTAGGGTTCAATTCTCAGCGCAGCAACATCAAATTTTTAACGCTGTTCTCCCTATTTGTCAATAATAGCTCTATAATAATATTAAATGTTATGTAAATTTTATTGTATATTAATGATAAAAACGTATCAACTAATTCAAATGAAAGCTTATGGTATATTAATATAAAACAAGCAGTGGCGGCTGGCCAAGTGAAGTAGGCGAAGTGCCTCTTTACCTTAAATTTTCATTCAATTGCGAATATTTATTTAAATTACATAACAAATTATTTTTCGGCATTACACCTATTAGCAGTCGTTTGTTTATAGCATACATACTAGTAGATACACTAAGCCTAGTGAAAACAAACACATTACACTTTTTCTGGTCTCTTTGTATTTAAAATTTAAATTTTAAATGTAGTTCGTCGAGCGTGACCAAAAAAATCTTAACTACAACACTCGTGTAATTGTAGTGAAAAGTCAGCCTCAAACGTATTTTAACTCTGCACTTATACCTCCGTTGCCATGGTAACGCCTACGTCAATATCTACAATTGGATCACGGTGAATCGCGGAGGAGAAGAGTTCAGTCGCAATCAGCCGCTGAACTGCATGCTCCGGTTTGACCGTCGGTATTTAAACGATTTCAACAATTTTGAATTCACATTTTTAGCTGTAGTATTTAATATATTTTCTCTCTCCCTGACATATTATTTGATGTTCTGCAAAAGAAAGCATTGGATATTAATTTTTTGTGTTACAAAAATAAATAAAACTATTCAACAGGAAAAGGAATGACAATTTCTTTGATACACTCTTCGAAAAGACAAAGGAAATAGAAATAACACAAATCGATATTGCTAAGCGCCCTAAGTGGGAATCGCTAGCCTTACAAATAATGACAGAAGAACATAGAATTTTCTTTTATGAAGTACTGGATCACATTGTAATGGAAATGGAAGTAAGGTTTCAAGACTGCGTTAAGTTACAATTCATGTCTTTGGCTGATACTACTAAATCGGAAATTCGAACAATATGATTCGTGTTTTCCGTCTAAAGCATTTGAAAGTTTAGGTTAATGTTATGGCAAAATATTTACAGAAAGTCAGCGTCTTAAAAACGAATTAAATCTTCTTTATGCCGATGAAAGATGTCGCAATCAACAGACCCAAGAATTACCAGAAAACCTCGATGAGAACCAAGAAATTTTTACCGAAGCCTACAAATTGTTTTGCCTCATATTAACTATTCTGTCGACAAGTGCATCAGTGGAAAGAAGTTTTTCTTGCCTTAAACAAATAAAAACGTACTTAAGAAATGCAGTATCTCAATACAAGCTTTCTTCTTTGACAAATATTTCAACTCAAAAAGAATTCTTATTAGAATTAATAAAAAATCAACCATTTTACGAAGACATAATAAATAATTTTGCTGCATTAAAGGACAGAAGGTTAGACTTGGTCTACAAAAACTAGGCAAGTTGAGATTGGATTATATTTTTTCTATTTGTTATTATTAGGGTTATTATAATAGCACTGCACCTATGTTTTTACCCGTGAGCCGTCACTGAAAATAAGTAGTTATAAAACGAGTAGCCATTAACACCAAAAAATTAGAAATAAAACGAACACAATAAGACCCCGTTTAACGCTACCCCGGTTAACATTGAGTCGATATAATGCGGTTCTTTCTGAACCCTAAAGAAGCTAAATATTCCAGGAATCAATTTATCGCGATATTTCTCTTAATATTAATAATACGATTATTCCTCTACCCGAACCAATCAGCGAAAGGTAACGGTTTGACATAGAGCTGTAATTCCCTTAAGCCCCAAATCTAAGTTTGCCCCGTGCGATAATTTTCTCCGTACATCATGTAGGGTCACTTACGAAAGATAGAGACCTGTGATTAGCTGATCGCAACGCATCTTGAGCGCTAAACGGGGTCTTACTGTACATTGATAGAGTAGGTACCGAATAAATTCGGAAAAAGATTGCACTTTAAATTATAACACATTTTTGACCCTTTAAAACCCTATTTCTATTACTTGGCAATACTGTTTTAATGGGTCGATTTTGTACAAAACCGTTCTCCTTATAACCACATAAACAGTTTAATAAATTACTTGTAGAATAGCAACAAAAAAATCAAATAAGAATATATCAATCGAATAATCCAAAAAATGTATTGAAAAGTTTAACAGTAATTAATTTTCCGTTCTTTTAACGGTTATGCTGTAAATAATCATCATATTAATATTCTGTATTACAGAAGACACATTCTCATTTCAATTTTGTTTTAATTCCAATAAAAACTATTTGGCCGTTTTTCAATAAGTATTTTACTAAACATTTTATGCGGTTTTAAAGAGAATAATTGCGAGGGTTATAAAACCATTTAAAAAAACAGAGGTTGCCGTTTAAAATGCGTGAAAATATTCAGGGGATGAAGTGTACTTCATTCAGATAGTGTTTACTACATTTAGAATTTTTCATCTTTTAACTAAAATTTTTGTCCGTTGTTTCGCAATTAAACATTTTTTAAGCTTTCGTAATTACTGTGCTAATATTTCTATCACCAAAGTCCTATCGATATAAACCTGTCTGTATATTTACACTGGCCAAAGTATTTCGAAATTCAGAAGCTTTTGTTAGTCATAATATCGCTTGAATAGGCTTTTAAGTGATGACTGAAAACATAAACAGAGACAAATGTGCTGGGATAATTTTACTTTTTCGACAAACATTCCTTTTAAATGTGTTAAACATTTCTTTCTTCATTCGTAGTAACTTAGCAGTGTCTAAACTTGCTGCTCATGCAAACAATAATGGAAGTGTCAGAAGCACAGTCAAGATTTTCACATTTGAAGGGGTTTGCGCTATATATTTCTTCCGACAAATTTCTGAACATTTTTTTCATAGTTACGTATTCAAATAATTATGCACAACACGTTTTGTAGTCAGATCAGTTTACTCAAAGAAATTTTTTACATGTTCGATACAAAGAAAATGTTAAAATATTCTGTAAAGTCTTAATGTCAGGAGTTTAAACCCCGAATCCCAATTTTGGTTTACAGTACTGTTTTAAAACCTCCATCCTGTAAATATCCTTTGTAAATTAAAAGTAATCACGTTTTGTGTAAAATCTATAGAAATTCCTAAAATTCTTAAAAACACGAACGACTACTTTGTCTGTCTGTCTCAGCTATTTCGTATCACTTCAGATTTAACTGAATGTGATACGAAATATTTATTTTTAAATGGGCAGCTATATATTTTTTTTATTTGGAACCTCGGTGGAGCGGTGTGAATACGCGCTTCAGTCGAGGTCACAGTGAAATTCGGTCCGATCGGCCGCTTGGTTTTAAGTAAAGAAATTTCCCTTGCGCCAAATAAAAAATTACAAGTGTGTAGATTTTCTATAAATAATGTTGAACTTTACACGCCTCCGATTTTTGAGTAACTGATCGTTAATTGCGACATTTTCAAAAAAATCCTAGCTAGCGACGAAGGTGAATTTTGCTAATAAACGAAAGGCAGTTTTGTAGGTCTAGTATGAGTCAAACATTTCTGAAATTGTAATCAAAATCCTTGGAGTCCTCTTTTGACAAAATATAGTTTACGAACATTTTCAAAAGTTTTGGATGTGCATGGTAGTAATTTTACTGCCTAAATATTATTACATAACTATCTTTAATTTAACTGTAATTTAATTAAAGGTTTCTGAGTCAACGAGTCTTAAATCCGGAATCTTAAAAACATTGCAGCGGCCTTCGTATTGAAGCTGCAGAATTCGGCAAAAAACCGTTCGATGAGCATTCAGATCCTGTTCAACACCCTACTGTAAATTAGATTTTGCGAAAAATGGACACCAAAATAACATAGCTGACTTCCGCTTGCGGTTACGAAATTTAAAAAGCTATTTTCTGGATTAATTTTTAATAAACCTATAGATTTCACTAAAATTCGTCCGGAGAAATCGGCAGGCACATACATACCCACGTACATATAGTTATTAAACATTTTTTGAGTTCTCCAAACAGTTGTTTTCATGAAAACCCCAAACACGTTCCTACCAGTGCACTATTGATATGTATTTTACCGTTTTACAATCTCTACACTATAAATACCATTTGCAATATTCACTAAATATAAAAAATCCATACCTACAAATAAATTATTCTTAATATATACTAAATCCCAACCGAAAGAGTTTAAATCCTAAATGTCCTCTCTTGTCCACGCCACTGCGAAATACTCTTGTATTATTATCTTAATTAATTTATTGCTTCATAAATATATATCAATAACTAAGAACATAATACTCCCTTAAAATGTTCAATAAAAGTTTTCGTTTTGGTTTTATATAATAGGATAATAGTTTCATTGAGAAGATTGACGATAGGCCATGCAAAATGATCAATGATCTAGCTCAACGCTCATTTTTTGGGTCACTGTCTGCAGCCTACGCTCATCCTGCAGACTAGTCGTCGCACCAAATTAAAAAGCTTTTGTCATTCGCTTTGAAACTTGTAATTAATTTCGACTGCGATAGCCCGTCTCTATTGAAATAACGGGTCGCTTTGTGAAAAAATAAATTAAATTAATACTCTTCAATTCATTCCAGTGACCTATATTTGTTAACAATTTATCAGCTAATCTATTGTTTTGTTTGAAGGATTTAGATATCTCGATATCATCACGGAACAATTGAGACAATTGTAAGTGGATTAGCAACGTTTAACCAGATCGAATTAGCCGCCTGTCGGTGATGTTGGCAAATTAATCTTGTTCGATTGCGGGTGTACAAAAATGCAGTCAGCCACAGTTGCATTTGGCAAAACAGGACAATTAACAAAGAACGCCGTAAAATGCGATATTAAAATAAGAACAGGAAGGAAGGAGATAAGCCCGTGAAACTTATGTAATGCGTGTGTGACAAAGAAAGAGTGTGTTTCATTCAAGTATTTCATTCACATGTTATGCAGCTGGATGCTGCTTGTTTTAACAACTGCAGTCATTTTACGAGTGTAAAGTAATCTGATAGTGATAAATCGCTGTATGGTACTCGGTGTTGCGTTTTGCAGTGCAAGGGACGAATTTCCGCTGGTTTATAATGTTTGGGTCATATTTTGATGATGATGCACTTCTTGGATAAAATGTGAAAATCCATTTCTTAATACAAGCATCACACGTAAAAGTAAACTTATTTTTTTGCTATTATAGAGAATTATTACTGGCACACTACTAACAGAGTAGACGTAAAATATCGGCACATAAAGAAAACAAACAACCAACTAACATTTTCAGCAAACATTTCCAGTCAGAAACTTCAGTTTATTAACTCTAATTGGAAGAAATGTTTATAAAGTGTCATGACAATTGGAACCCTACAAGGGTGGTTTTTTCCGTCTAGTTTAGCATATGGCTGAATATTTAGTCTACTAGGATGAATATTAAACCACCTAACTTTAATGTAAATATTTTGCAAAGTTGACGGCTTGTTTGACATCTAATTGCACTTTCAAAATTTGCTCAAAATAGTGCCCTAGTAATGTCAAAATTGCGTTGCACTACTATTAAAAATAAGCAAATCATCGGTAAAAACAAAGTTGAGAGTTTTGATTTTTAAATCAGTATTTAAATCATTTATAACGATAATGGTGAGGCTCTAAAACCCAAGTTTGTCCGACAAGACGGAAGGTTCGAGCTCCCGCATCCTTGCTCTCACACACGGTAGTCGCGTGGCAAATTCATGACGCGTGGTGATGTGGTGGGCAGCCCGATTAAATAATCGCATTATAACCCCTCGTTCATTCGAACGCAGGTATCCTATTATTTAAAGCGACTTGGTATGCCGCTCGCAAGGTATCCCGTCGGGAAATTATTTAAAATATCTTTATAACTATTCATTATTCTCTAATGTTGTCAGAAAGATGTAATCATAGAATGTGTCTGGTAAACGTGTATTCATTGCTTCAAAGATCACATCTTAAGAAGTTACCATTGTCAAAAATTCTATTTAAAATCATATTGCAAAAATTCAATCGGGATATGTTATCATTTTCATAGAGAGGCTGAACTTTGCAGACATAATATGGATACAGAAGGTTTTCACGAAGAACTAAATGTACTGTCTCGTTACAAGGGATATTTAATGTCACAGCTAATTGCCTGGTACTCACGGCTCTTCGTGTGTTGCGTTTAAAATTTGCTCTTCCAATTGTATTGTGTGCCTTTGCTTTGTCGACCAGCATTCACATTTCTTTTGATAAACGAACCAATATCACGAACACATTAGTCCATCATTCGAAATACAGATCTTCTAGGATGCATCCACTTTGGAAATCGTGTCCGGTATTCTTGTTCTGCATTTCCATTACAGAAACCGTATACCATGTGTATATCTCATATACTCATTGAACGTAAAGTTCATTATAAGTGAACGAAATAGGATAACAAAAAACACAGAAACATAAAAACAAATAAAAACTATATAAATAACCAGAGGTAACAAAAAATTAGATCAAGCAAATCGAATGAATTTGATTTTGTAGTCTCAAAATTTGAAGACACCATGGGGGGACTACTTATTGTTTTACAATGATGCAAATTGTATTTTTATATGTAACTTAATAAAGAAATGTTAAAAACAAGCTTTTGAGACAGAAATACCACATCTAGGGAGAAATAATATTCACAACTCTTTTTTTCTAAATTACAGAATTTTCTATCAACAGATATCAATTAAAAACGCATATTAAAAGACTGGATGTACAAACTTTGGGGACCTGGTGCAGATGCAGGAAGCATGGTACAACATTTTGGTATCAGGATTTTACGAACATCGCCACGTGTACTTTCTTCGTTAATTTATAAACACCCTATACATGATATGAACAGTCCATGTAGGACCTTGGCATGCGCAATTACTTCCTTCCATTCCTCCCTATCTAGAGCCTTCCTCCTCCTTCTTTTTATTTTCATTTCGCTTAGGTCGTTTTCCACACCATCGCTCCATCTTTTCCTGGGTCGGCCTCGCTTTCACATACCCTCTGGTTTTTTGTCAAATGCCATTTTTGGCCCGCGATTATTTTTCATTCTTATTACGTGTCCCAGTCATTTTGACCGTTGGGACTTTACTGTGGCAACTATATCCGGGTCTTTATTTAGATTTCTTAACTTGTGATTCATTCGGGTCCTCCATTCCCCCCCTTCTTGCGCTGGTCCGTATACTCATCTTAATATTTTCAAAAATACGCAGGTTTTTCTCGTCTTCTTGTTTTAGAACCCACATTTCGCTTGCATATGTTACTACTGGTTTTATTATTGTTTCGTATATTTTCTTTTTGGCATTTCTTAATATATTCCTTGATTGGAATATCTTTTTTAGTGCGTAGTAGCTTCTATTTCCCGCTGCGATTCTTGTTTTATTTCTTCGCTTGTTTCATTGTCTCTTGTGATTGTGCTTCCTAGGTATTTAAATTGTTGGGCTTCTTAGAAATTGTGATTATTTATTCTTATATTTGTCGGTTCTCTACTCCTGTCTCTTGTCATCAGCATGTACTTGGTTTTTTCTACATTTACTTTTAATCCAGCCTTTTTACCTTCTTTTTCTAGTTCACAGTATGTAGTTTTTAGAGCTTGTTTTGTTCTTGCTAGGATCACTACATCATCTGCATATGCTAGATATTGGCAGGTTCTGTTATAAATATTCCCTCCGGGATTTGTATCTATCTTTCTTATACATCTTTCGAGTACTAGGTTAAAGAACGTAGTGGACAGAGGGTCGCCTTGTCTTAGTCCCCTATTCACTTCGAACTGCTGTGACAGGTTCCTTTGGTTTCTCACTCTATTTTTTGTGTGTTGTATTGTCATTTTCGTTAAGTTAACTAGCTTCTCTGGGATTCTAAATGTTTTCATTCTGTTCTACGTATTCTCTCTTAACGCTATCGTATGCTTGCTTGAAGTCTATGTACAGTTGGTCGACCTTCCGCTTCTAAACCCTAATTGCTATTCGCGTAATGTTTCTTCTGCATATGGTTTTATTCTTCCGGCTATTATAGAGGTCATAACTTTGTACACAACCCCTAATAAGGATATTCCTCTGTAACTATAGCACTCCAGCTTATCTCCTTTCTTCTTATAGATGGGACATACTACATTTTCTCTTGTACCCATATCTCCTGTATTAGCTCGAGTATTTTGTCTCCTAGTTCTTCTCCTCCATGCTTTGCTAGTTCCGCTGTTACCTCGTCTTCTCCGGGCAATTTTTGGTTCTCTAATCTGTTCAGTTGTTGTTTAAATTCTTCCCTCGTTGGTGGCTCTATGTTTAGGTGTGGGCCGTAGTACTGAGTATCTTTATTATCGTCATCTTCTTCTGGTTCCTCTTCTTCTTCACTGTCATTAGCCTCTAGTGGGTCCTCAAAATATTCTCTCTATCTTGCCATTATCTCTTCCTCGGTTGCTACTAGTTCACCTTCTTTGTATTTACATATATTTGTTCTTGCTTCAAATTGTTCTTTTTCTTATTTTACTTTTTGTGAAAAGGCGCGTGGACGTTGGTTTCTGTATTCTTCTTCTAGTTCTTCTATTCTCTTATTTTCGTAGGCTCTTTCCTTACTCTACACAGATTTTTGGAATGCCTTCTCGTATTTTGATATTCTTCCACATTTGCCCTAGTTTTTCTTTGTATCATTTTCTTTCCGGCTTCGTTTCTTTCCTTATGTGCTTCTCTACATTCTTCGTCGTACCGGTTATTACGTTTTCGTGTTGGTTTATCCCCTATACTTTCACTTGCTGCTGTGTGTATAGCTGTAATTATTCTTTCCCATTTCTCTTGGCTATTCATGTCATTCGTGCTGTGACTCTGTTGGTATCTGATTTGAGTCTCCTTATCTTTTAGTTTTTCATTATCATAAACTTTCCGCTTATCACTGTTATTACTCTTTTCCATTGTTGTTATTCGTTGTCTATATTTCCCTATCACCATAAAATGATCTGAGTCGCAGTTTGCCCCTCGGCAACTCCTTACATCAATGATGTTTCATGCGTGTCTTTTATCTAAGAGAATACGGTCTATTTGATTGCGGGTGTTTCCATCGGGGGTTGTCCAAGTCTCTCTATGTATCTCTTTCAGGTGCTAGAAATGATCATATTTTTCCCCATCGCAAAATCTATTACTCTTCTTCCGTTTTCGTTGCTTATATCGTGTTTGCTATGTCTGCCTACAGTTGGTCTATAGACTATTTCTTTACCGATTTTAGCATTGAGATCTCCGAGGATTACTTTAGTGTCAGGCCTAGGGGATGCCTCGTATGTTCTTTCTAGGGTTTCATAAAAGGTGTCTTTGATTATTGCTTCTTTCTCTTCCATCGTGCATAGCAGTTTATGAAGGTCGTGTTGAAAAATTTGCCTTGTATTGTTATTGCGCAGATTCTCCCATTTACTGCTTTGAACTCTTTTACCATGTGCTTTATCTTTGTGTTGACTAGGAACCCTATGCCTAGCGTATTATTTCTATTACCGCTGTTAAATAGTGTAAATTCTTCCAGATCCATTATCTCCTTTCCCTTCCATCGTATTTATTGAAGTGCTTCTATCTGTACTTTCTACTTTAATAGTTCGTCCTTTACTTCTTGCGTAGCTCCGACCCTATACAAGCTTCGTACATTCCATGTGGATATAATCAAATCATTCTTCTTTTTCTATTGCCGAGGTTGTCTCCGTTGATCAGTCCTGTTTTCATAATGTTGAGCTTCCGTAACAGTAGGTTTTTTTACGGGACATGGTTGTTAACCCTGCGCCCAAACTTCCTCCTTAATCCGGGCTTGGGACCGGCTAGGATATTCACTAAGGACTTCTCCTAGGCGGAACATTTTAATGAATACCTAAAATTCGAAGAGATGGCGCCCTTAAGTAATTGTGTCAAATTTTACGTAAGCGCTCATTTTTCTGTGGCATAATTACGACAGCGAAAAATAAACAATACGACAACAATTATATTTGAATCTCCATGATGAAAAAATATGGTCATAATTCGTCGTTGTCTAGTCCTAGGGCATAAATTAGATGTTGCTCCAGAGAAGGCAAACTTTCAAATGCATTCTGCCTCAATTACAAGTACAAACTTCGCCCCGGTTATAACTCGTAACTTTTTCGAATAAAGTCATAACGGCAACAAAACTACAATAATGTGACATCTGCCACGACGAGTTTATTTCATTTTCGTATGTTTCAATTTGCTTTGAAACAGTGCTGGTTTTTATAACGATATGATTCACTTTAATAAGATAATCAAATAAAACAACTTTGGATTTAAAGGAATGTCTCTATATAGGAATTGGAATTTTTAATTTAGTTTTAGTACGCAAATAATTTTTAAATAAAATTCAAAATGTTTGAAAAATCTTTAAAAAGGGTTTTTCATTCTAGGTTGTCAGTTATAATAAAATAAGTTGTTTCAACTAAATCATTCTTGACAACTTTAGAATCATTCACGAAATTTATAATATTCATTTACATGCGATATCTTAAGTTCCATTTTATAGTTGTTGTTGTCCGTCTTCATATGCACATACTCAACAAATTATACATTTTTAAAAAAGGTTAAATATTGGTTACTTTAGGTGATTACGAAGCCTAAGGTTATTTCGAATATTAGTTAGTACCTTAATATTGACCCTACACTATAGAAAATGGAAATTTTCAACCTATGGATTGAATATTGAGTGCAAATAATATAGGCCCAATCTTCTTCAACGAGACTCCGCCATCTCAGGATCTTAAGTTTATTTAACATAACACAGAAGATACGTATGCAACTGGCGCTTACCACAATTGGTAATATGTTGTTGTAACATGTTGGGGTACTACCATATGCGAACATTAAAACCATATATTTGACCAGTACCTATCTAGAGAGACGTATGGGAAATTGGAGTCCATTAAGTGGCTTGGTCGGTCTCCGGACCTAATACCACTGTATGTTTTCATGTGTGTGGGATTATACCAAAGACAATGTGTACTTAAGAGGTTAAGAATCTGTATGGAACTTGAAGACGAAGCCAAACGAACCATAAGGGAAATGTAATCTGAATTTATTAGATGTACTTTTCTAAGTTAGAAAGAAGTTAAATGTATATTAAGATTGACAACCTGGTACACATTGCTTTTCGCTGTTTTTTGTAACAAACTTGATTCAGCAAATAAAATCCAATTCTCTTCTTTAGACCTCATTTTGCCAAATAAGTTAAAGGTATTCTATCTAATAATATTCGCAGATTCTGTCGTTAACTTTCAGTATAAACAAAATGCATATGCACACCAGGAAACCGAACTATAGCATCTTCAATTCAATGTTCCTAGTTAATTGAGGAATATAGTTTCAGTTTGAGAATTTTAATAATAATAAAGTAAGTTTAAAATCCATTACATTCCGGTTTTTTTCAGAAGGGATTGTAGATTTGTTTAGCGAGCATACCCTTTTTTCTAGTTTAACAAATTCTTTTCGTCTTTAGGGGCTCCTCATGCGCATCACCTTTGTATCTTGCAGATTCTGTTTAATAGCTAGAACATGTCTTCAAATGTTATAAGACTTAGACTAGATTAAAAAAAATCTCGTGCAAACTGTTATTTTCAATTTGTTAATTGTTTCTTGCCTTACTTCGTTGAAAATTCTATTTATATTCTAATAATACCAATAGACAATTTCAACAGGTATTTATTTTTGTTTTATACGTATTTCGACAATTTACATGCCATTTTCAGAAGTATTTAATATTGTAAACATTTGTAGCTAGAGTAACTGCACACTGGATCTTTGTTAAAATCAGATATTTGCAAATTAAACTGTTCACAGTGTAATTATGTATACACAGGTCAAATAATTAGAAATTTTGATACCAGATACAAAGAACACATGCGCTCGTAGTACAAATACAAAAACTGAGATTAATCTAACTACGCTAAACACTTATTAGAACACAATCATGTTTTAACATCGAATAATATAATAATATTTTTACATTTCTGTGGTGATAAACGTAAATGGGATATACTAGAAGCCTTTGTCAAATTCATAGACACACTTTAATAAACACACCTTTAATGAATGAGCAAATTGAGCTCATAAATTCCCCGCTATTGCAAGTTTTGGAATAGAAGACCTGAGCCAAGTCCGAAATCAACATCCAGTGTGCTGTTGCTCTAGCTACAAATGTTTACAATACTAAATGCTTTTAAAAATAACATGTAAAATGTCGAAATACGTATAAAACAAAAATGAATACCTGTTCAAATTGTCTATTATTATTATTATTAAATTATGTTACTTTCAAGTATTCTTGTTCGTCGAACTACCTTCTTCTGTTAGTTCATAAAAATAATTAAAATTTTCTCTCAACATATCGCTCATTAATCAAAAATTAGAACAATTCTGAGATTACTATTAACAACTTAAATACCAGTGAGAAACTATTTTGCCACTTTTAGCAGTAAGTGTACGAGATGCAGAAAACAGAAACAGAAATAGTAACAAAATAAATTTAGAAAATTCCCAAAGGAAAATCTCATTGTTACCATATTTTTATTTATTATTAATAAATTGGGAAACGTTTTGCCGATTTCTTATAGCAGTATACATTATATTTCTCTTCCACTTATATTGATGCAATTAAACCCTGCATTTCTGGATTAAAATTTGTTGGATGAGGACATATAAAAGTTTTATTTGTGTGTTATTATTATTATTTTTTAGCATTTATGATAGTTTTGCAATAAACTCCTGAAAATCATTTATTTGTTTTCATAGTATTGTTTGATATGAATGTAACTCTTAAGGGTATAAACGAAAAAACCTTTTATAATAATATGTAGGTAAGTTTTCGGAATAACATTTTGTTTAAATATTCTGTAAAATACCAAACTACCAGCTTTCAAGTTTTTGTTTTCTAACATCACGGACGCACTAAACAAAGTACTGCATTCACACAATTGTAGGAAAACGTTTCATTTAGAGTGTCTTTTGTTCGGTGTAAATTGAAAATGCGGATCAGTTAATTCCGTTTTTGACTATTCAAAATTGCCTTGTATTCGCTACTCTGAGCGTCTAATTTGCAATTTAAATTTTTGCCAGCAGGTGTTTCATTTAAAACAAAGAATTTAATTAAGAAAAAGTTTCACATTAATAACAATCAACTAGCTGCGAGGCTTGCACTGCCAGTAAAGCAAAAATAGACAGAGTTTCGTTTGAAAATTAATTGTTTTACATGTAAACAAATTTAGTTTCCTTGGGAGCTATAAAATGGTTTAAGTATCGGAATTCGAAAAATACGTTTCATTCACAAGTTGATCAGATTAAAGTGCTATAATATAATTTATAGTTATTATACATTATAAATCAGCTGCTAATGTTAATTAACAATTAACCAACTAAACCGAAGACTAAACTATAAAGGTGCTACATGTAATCAAAAGCCCACGAGTTCATTTGCTTGGCGTAAGTTAAATCTAAATAAGGTCTTATATAAAAACCGTCGATATTTAAAGCTCTCGTAAATAGTACTCGTATAATGAACTTGAACGTTGTTTATTATTTAACCTTCCTGCCTGTGCTTATACTGTCAGAAGCGATCTGGGACCACATAATAGCCTAAAAGGGAAATGTAAAATAAATTTGAACTCTCTCTCTCTCGTTCGAACCTTTCTCCATAGAAAACCCAAAAAAATCTTTTCTTAGTAACTAAAAATAATCCTTGTAAAGCTCAAACTACGTGTAGTTTGCGCAATATTAGTTTTAAACGGTCTGTAATGTTTCAAATTTGATGAAATGTTGTATAATCGTGCACCTTAGTATTTCGACATGAGTTTTAACACTAAGGATGCTAACACTTTGTTGTTTGTCATCAAAAATTTTAACTGCCTGTCTTGCTGTTTAAAAAATTTATAACTCTATAAAATGTCAAAATTCAAGCGTGCGGATCAACGCAACATTTTCATTCTAGCTGAGGTCAAAGAGATCATAACGTTGGTCTTCATCATACGAATGCATGAAATTAACGAGCTTGTCGCCAATCCGACCATCTCCAGTAATTCATTAATTCGGATAACGCATAACGGGATAACTTTTTCCAGCAGCTTCCACAATCTATATATGTACAAGGCGTAATTTGGCAATTTTAGTATAAGCAAATTTAGGAGTCTATTCAAGCAAATTGCTTAAGTCACTTAAGTGAACAACCCGTGTGGTCGATCTTTTATGCGCGATAAATCAACGACGTCTGGTTCATGTAGGTACTGGCAAATGATTGAATTTCGGTTCGATACTGATTCGATCTGTATTTTCGCAAGACTTCCTAATTACAATTTTAAATATGCTTTTGTGAGTGTGATTATTTCGATGGGATTTCCAAAGAATATAATAGCGCGTCACTAAATGGTAAATTTCTGAAGTCTTTTTATTAGAAATTAAGTTTGTAAAATCGATTAATCACTACAAGTGCACACAATTTAAGCAAAGTCTTGAAAGATTTCCCAAGCACGTATAATTCGAACAGTTCACTATTTCGCTCTTATCACAAAACTCGATAGTAACAATACTATTAAGATTTGTATTTTTTACTGTTTGCCAAATGTTAATGTTTTCTTAAAAAAAGCATTCAGAAGGTGGGATACAGAATTACGTCATCCGAATTCCTTATGTACAAATGGCTTAAACCAATCAAAAATGACTAGTTGTAGCACATACATAACCTTACATTATTTGACAAACAAAAAATAATATTCGTTCGCCTGTAGCTGTTGTTTAATTGCTGTACCTAAGGCTTACTGTCCTTGTTTATAAATTTATGTTCTAGTAACTTAAACGAAATCAAAAACATAACTCTTCTAACCTCTTTCTTTTATGTATCCTTCAACATTACCTTGTTGCTATACTGAAAAGTTACAATGGATTTAAATATCATTATATACTTTTCGGATATTGACGAAAATATGTAACTTTTTTTATAAAAAAATGTTACTACATAGTTGTGTAATAAACTTATCGTAAACTGGAAACAATGTCAGCTTTTACGTACAATTCAATAATCGCTATCTTATTTAAAATCGCCACTGTTCCGACATCGGTGACGTACTTCCACTTTACGGGCGTAACTAAACTCTTTTTTTAGTATTAATCAAATATTCATTAAACAGCATCTTTTTAAATGTTGCAGTAAAAATCAACCACAAAAGTAGCATATTGTGGTAAATAAATGAGCCCAATCTATACTAAATTGAAAAGTTAGGCCAAAAGTCGCAAATAAATTTGAACATTTTTGTCAAGGAAAACTTTTCAAGAAAAAGAAATTCTCATTGTCAGATTTCTCTTTGTAGCGAAATTACAACACAATCTATGTACGAGGATGCTTCGTCAGTTATTGTCCTGGATATAGAAGGCATTGATCGACAAATAAATTTTTTTTGCTAGAAACGTCAGTTATTGATATTAATGTATGCCAAGTCGCAGGTGCCTAACTTCTTGTTTGTAAAAGTTATACATTTAATATTACTGGCGTGGTGGTGATTTTGTTGAAATGGAAAAATTCGAGACAAGGGCAAGGGACCTTTTTGAAGAAGGGTTTATCATCGCAGGAAATTTATAATGACCTGTCCTGAGTGATGGGTGATACTATCCGGTCATATCAAGTAATTCAAAATTGGCGCAGGGATTTCAAATTACGAAGGAAGTCGTGACAACATGCACCAAGGGCTGGATCACCAAAAACTGTTGTAACTCAACAAAATGTTGATTTGGTGCATGATGTGGTACTAAGTGATTAGAGAATTACGACCAAATACATTGCTGAGATATGTGGCTTTTCCGCTGGAAACGTTGAGAAAACTTTGCACGAGGGTCTGGAAAAAATCTTCCGAAAATGTTGTCACCTGATGAGAAGCGGGCCAGCTTTCTCGCTGCTGCGAGACATTTGGGATTAATGGACACGAATTTGGATGGATGTTTGAAAAGATTCGTAACTACTTTAGATGAAACCTAGATTCATCACTTTGAACCAGAGTTAAAACGGCAGAGTATGAAATGGCGGCACCGTGGTTCCCCGCCCCTACGAAAGTTCCGTGTGACTTGATAATGGCAAGTGTTTTGGGATTCTGAAGGAGTTCTTCTTGTTGATTATTTACCACGTGATCAAACAATAACAGGAGACTATTACGTAAAACTGATACCAAAAATTTGCGAGGCTATAACGCAAACAAGGCGTGGAAAATTAGAACGCTGCGTTCTGTTCTGCTAAGACAATGCTCCCGCTCACAAGAGCTGTGTTTCTATGGCTGCTATCCCCAATGCTCGAATTAAAATTTTAGAACAACCCCCATATTCGCTAGATCTGGCTCCCAGTGGCCTTCACCCGTTCCCCAAATTAAAAGAACTTCTTCGAGGAACTTATTTTTCGGATGATGAAGAGGTGATGGCTGCTGTGAATGAGTGATTTGCAGCGCTCGACAATAAGATTTTTCTAAAGGCATTCAAGCTCTTCATCATCTTTCTAAGTTCTACGTGTGTTAACCTTTATGGGGATTATGTTGAGAAATGAAATTGTTTAAAATATCTAAGTCATCTGTTTCTATATCAGGGAGAATAAAGGATGAGACACCCTCGTATCTGTATTTTATCACTATATAAAATACCATAAATAAATGTGGTTCATTATACAGCGTGTCCTGAAAGTAATGAGACACGGCATAACTACAACGTCTTGGGGTCTAGTGCGACTGACTAAGTGAGACATACCTTAGTACAAAAGTGCTTCGGTAAGAAGTTACGGCGATTTAAGGAACAAACAAATATTTTTAACACTGGGTATATTTCAGAAACAAAATGGCGGATTAAGCTGGAAATTGGTATACATTCACGTCAGGGAAGCCGAACATTAGTGTCCTCTACCTACAACACGCAGCAATGCTTATTCTCAGCTTGATCCGCCATTTTGTTTCTGAAATATAGTTAAATATGTTAAAATTATTGTTTCCTTCTTTAAGGCGCCAAAACATCTTAAGGAAGCATTTTTGTAGTAAGGTATGTTTGGTTTATTCAATCCCATTTGACTTCAGGAAGCTGTGGTTAAGTTATGCCCCTTCAATTTCAGGACACCCTCCTACTGAAATTCTTTTATTAATGATGTATGTATGTACAATCACCACAAAGATTATTTTAAAATTTGCAATTTAGACCCAAAAAATGTATTCATCTTCTTTCTCCTATGATTTCCTCGTTTCTAATGTGTTCCATCTTGGTTTTCATTTCTGCTGCTATCAGTTTTGGTTTATGTTTCTGTTGTACAGTCCAGGTTTCGCTTCCATATAGGATCGTTGGTGCCACTATCGTATTATATATATTTAGCTTGGTTATTTCGCTTATTTCTTTTTTCCCAAAAACTGACTTATTTAGTGTGTAGTATACGTTCTTTGCCTCTTAATTCTGTTTGCTATTTCAAGGTCTATTTTTCCGTCGTTTTCTATAACAATTCCTAGGTATTCCATTGCGGTAACTTCTTCTCTAGGTTGGTTTTCGTACATTATTTTGTTTTGTTCCTGTTCTCTTTTCTTATTTATATACATTATTTAACTTTTTTCTACATTAACTTCCATCTTGAGTTTTTCTATTTCTTCAGTCCATATATTTATCACCTTTTGCATTTTGCTATTTTTGTCTGCTATGAGCACTTGTTGTTGATTTCATGTAATTGTTGACAAACGTCCAGTTGCAAATCTATCTTTCTGGTGTAAGATGCACAGTTAACAGTAAAATACTTTTAAATCAAGATTAATACATCGATTGCCACTGATCTAGTAAGAACTTGTAGTTGTTCTGCATTTTTGTTGGTTTTGATCGTTTTATACATTTTTGTTTAACACTATGATGATGATGATGATGAACACTAAAAACAGCAAACATTTTTTTTCATAATATTTAGGCACTTCAGTATTTTTGGTTTTCTGTACATGCCGGCAAATTTTGCACTGCATTTCATTTCCATTTCTGGATTATCTATTTTTTTAAATTTGCTTTTGTTAATTTTTCTTTAATATTTATTTATTTCTGTTGCTGTGGCTTAACACGTACGAGTAAATGACAGAATAACTATACAGCATGACACAATTTGTGATAATATTGTATTTTCATTAAAGAGTTTTCTATAGTTTCTTCCCAATCCATTCATTCTTTCACTCTTCTCTTCCTACTCTAATTCTTTATACTCTCTCTCTCTCTTTCTCTCACTTTCTTGCTCTCTTTTTCTCGGTCAGCCCCATTTCTGTATCTCACCTATTCATTCACGTTGTTTCGTTTTCCACAACTATTTTTTTGTATTTTACAATTATTTTTATTTAGTTTCCTTCCCCTACCATTCCTCCGTGAAATAATAAAAAGTTTAAAAATGTGTGGTATATACAGTTAACATCCCATGTTTTATTGTTCTGGTGTATATTTTAGTCTAAAACAATGTATTCCCCAAATAAATGAATACATGTAGACTATAAAGCCCACATTTACAAAAAAGGCATACTAAAATTTTAGTTAGTACAGAAGACAAAATGAGCCATTAATTTTATTTGCCTATATATTTAATTTTTACGAGAATTTGAAAATTTTTACAGCAATAAAACAGATCTTTAAAACCGACATTTGAATTTCAAATCACAGTTTTAAGCGTTAACATTTAATTTGTTAACATAACTCAAGCTTTAACTTCGAATTGGTGTCGTTTCTAGCCTTAATTAAATTTTAAGCAGTTGCAGTTAATGCAATCGAGTTAAACCGTTAATCATGGAGGGCGCTTCGATTTAAGAAAGTAATTAGCTGATGTAGTCCGCGTCGTAAGCCAGTTTACCTTTTTCCTTCTCAATGAATAGTTCATTCTCAATGAGTAGTGTCATGAGTATTTTAGACTTCCAAGGTTAAATGTTAATACTCATTTAATTTAAAACTAGTCTGAGTAAAAAATGCAAAACATATTCTGCACCTTTTAGTTCTTTATTGTTTTACAATTTAAGCTATAAAATTTAAATAAACTTTTTATGTGTGTTTTGAAACCGTTAAGTCTGTTAAATCACAGTCTATATATAGATTGAACCCACATCCCAAGAAATGATAACGCCTGAAATATTATTGGCAACTGGATTATAATTACTCTTAAAAACTGTAGGTCATACCGCCTACTGCACTTCGTTAATACATTAAAAATTATCTATGAAGGAAGCATCTTAAGCTAAATTTCATTTTTAATCAAGCTTCCGAAGAAAAATTTAAGTTTATGTATTGGCGTTCTTGTGATCTTTCGCCTAATATAAATCATTTTGCGATGTAATTTTTTCTACTTTCAAATTAATTACTGAATAATAGTGCCCTAAAAAGTGTTTTGTTACGAAACAACAGTTGTTTAGTTTTGAAGCTGTTAAACTTGTCTATAACATTTGCTAACGGTTTGTAATTTTCCTGTTTTTAGATTCTGCAGATTTGCATAATTTAATAGGTGGTGGTGCTTAAAAATCCGTGCTTTGTCCTAACAAACCAGCACTTCCCTTTTGAATAGACCTTTGTCCTGAGCTTAAAAGCTCTATTTGCGTTCATGTTTGTACTCACCTAATCTGGGGCCCACCCAGTACTTTCCAACACCAGAATAGATCGGGGGTGGCGGTTTATAGGTCGTTGTGCCATAATCAGTGTGACCAGTTTCAGGTTTACGTCCTTGCGACGGTTTCTGGGGCAAGTGCGGCCCCGGAAACGGTTTTAGTCCAGGAAATGTCCGCGGTCCCACATTCTGACAGGGTCTTACGCAAGTTTCCCTTGTACACTGGCACGGAACGCATCTGTATGGGCCGTAATATCCCCAGCCATTACACGGCGGCACTACAGGGGTGTAATGAACAACTCCGTCTTTAGTTATGTAAGAATATCGTTTACGTCTTCCGATTTGACTGCCACCGTCCTTAAGGATTCTGTAGCGCGTTTTCAGTTTCTCGGTTTGCGAGCCGTTCAGGGTTGTGTTTAACAAGACGATGTTGTTTTTTCGTATATGTAAGTCGTGGTTGTGCCGTGCTTTGTGCCTGGTTTTTAATCTTGGACTTGCAACAGCGAGGAAATTTTTATAGTGTATATTCAGGAATTTTTCTGCACCCAAAGCCGTTCCGCTTTCGTTTTGTTGCCTTTGCTGTAAGTTCCGATCCGCCAATTTTTTCTTAATTGATCGCCTGGGGCGCTTCTGCTTGTTATTGCTGTAATTCAGCGCTTTATTACTGGAGGGATCCTTGTTGTTATTAATACCGGCGGCTCTTGTTTTGTAATCCCGAAGTTTTTTCGTTTTTTCGTTATTCCTCAAACGTAACATTTGATCTACACTGTTGGAGTCTTCGTCCGCGAAGTCCATTCGCGGGTTAGTTTGGGAGTCACGCACATGATTTGTTGTCCTGCGGGGGTCGTAAACACTTTCCACCACAAGTAACAATAGCACTGCCCCTACAAGCAGGGTTATACCTACCTTCATAGTAGAAAAAACCCTACGTTCACATTCACAGCGTAATCAAAACACATGGTAGCCTGGGGTGATTTACACTTGCGTGCGACTATTTGTAAATTATTTAGACATTCGTAGCTTTCGGTGAGTTATCAACCCTAACCCTGATGTTCTACATCCTGTTTGCAAAATTCCAGGTTTTCGCGACTTCAGGAAGCGATGTGGGGCTGCCGTTTTTAACCGAATTTTTGCACATCCGATAGTGGTATTTTTTTCGTTACGAGTATCCGTAGAATCACTTCTTACTCATGCTAACCTCCCGACTCGCGAGATCACACTGAACCGCGGATCGTATAAACCGCGGCCTGAAGTCGCGAGGTAGGACTTCTTATCTAGCTGTAAGTGAATGAGACCAGATATGCCTCTTGTTGGTATTTTATGGGTGTCCTCCACGTGCTAGTGTGCTAGAAGATTCCTTATAGTCTGCAGGTGTTACATTTTATGAATATGAAATTAAGGTGATCAGGGTTTGTCGCATCTAATATTAGGATACTTGTACCTCGCAGGTGACGACGATGTGTAAGCTCTGATTCATTAATGCTGTGTCGGAAGTTTGCTGGTTCATAAAACGATTATGTGGCAATCTTACTCACGGTGCATATTTGAACTTGGCGTGGATAAACCGACTTTACTACCTGTGTGAATGCTATTAGCGCCAGGTTTACGTGAAATGCTGGAAGCTGTCTGTATACATTACACGGCACGAATACCGTCATAAAGAAGTATTGAAATGTTCGGCATTCTTACATATGTTTATTCGTTCTGCTGGATTTCAATATGTAAAGCAAGCTTTGTTTGGAAAACTACAACGGGTATTCAGGGTAGCTACAAAGTTCTTAAAGAAACGAAGAAACAAAGTCCACTGAAAAATGTATGCAGCACACAAGCACGAAATTAAGCTTGCTTTTACGAGGCGTACACTTTATTGTTTGTTTACATGAGCAACAGAAATATTTACACAAAATTTTAATGCATATCGTAATATATGTGTTTTCACTATTAAGAACATTATTTGGGAGTCTTGTAGGATGTTGAATACCAATTTGCAATCAGTTTTAGCGAGACGTTATATACATGCATCGCGTAAATTAACCCCATCAAGCTGAACCCATAGGCTAAACTACATGTCTTGTTTGGTAATTCAAAAACTAATAAATAAGCAGTTTGGAAATGTAAGATATATCCTTCTAAAAAGAGTATTTACGTTGTCAAGATAAATCGTTTCGGTTAATTTCACTCATGTTTACTATTTGAACTGCAAGATAGTTTTTCTTGAAATTTTTCTAATGTAACTTGTCAAAATTTTATACCGTTGAGGATAGATCAAAAAACTATACCGAAATAAAAGTTAAAAAATATAGGTTGGCATTTATAAAATATTGATGACGTCATAACTTTTTCAAAGGCTGATGGAAAAAACGAAAAATAACTTTTTCATATGCGCTGTGATTTAAATCGCTAAACGCCATCTAGATTTTTTTTCACAAACCTTAATAACGGATTTAATGAATTTATCCGCTACCTACTTAATTTCCACACTGTATAAAGCTCTAGGCAGCCGTAGGCTAGCCTAATCGACGTGTTACAATATTGCATATATGCGCTTCCCCTTCCTCGCAAATTGTGATGGGCATCTATGTAAGCTGATGGTCGCGAATAAGGCTGAAACGCTAGAGCCTAAAGCCACAGTTCCCCCAATCTTCCTAGTGTATGTTTTCTAGTTGTCCAGTTGTCTTTAAACTGGGATCCTAAAGCGGACTACCTACCAAAAATTAATAATTACTTTTTACATCGATAAATCGTTATATTCGTTTCCTTGTCCGCCACAATGCTTAGGACCATCTACCTGAACGCTGGAAAACAAATTGGAGCTAATGTGAAAGATAACACGTATAATATACGACAATATAAATTGGTAACACAGTATTGGCATTGTTTCGTTTGTGAGAAAATCTGATAAATTTTGTGTTGTGTGCATTATGTTCTTAAAGGATATTAACTTGTAATACGGTGAAAAATGTCACTAAATTAGCTACACGTATGTTGTAAACATAGATTGACTTTACTGTATTTTTGGATTACTATTAGCAATTTTTTATCACAAGTTCCTATAATCTTTTTGATAATTTTTTCTTCTTGTTTCAATCTTGGATATGTTGTCTACTATTTAAAAAATTCCGGAAGTGGAAAGGTCGTCTATTAACGTAGCTACCATGACAATAGAAAACGCTAATTTTGGCCTATTTTCAATCACTTTAATGGCCCCGTTAAGGGTCAAGTGGAAATTATAGTAGTACCTAAGCGACAGCTAGTTTATATATATATATATATATATATCTGTGTGTGTGTTTGGTTTACAGCGCCTATCGTCGCTGTCCGAATTCCAGACTCCTTCTCCAGTGTATTCGATTGAGACATTGTTCGTTTCTTAAGTTTCTCTCGCTCCTAGCCTTCCGGATTCCCTTTCCCCAAGTTCTTCTAGGTCTTCCACTTCTCTTCCTTTCTGATGGTATCCAGTCCGCTATTTTTGGTAATCTTTCTACAGGCATTCTCCTCACATGTCCGTACCAGGTCAGTTGTCTCCTTTTTATGTCGTCGATTATTGTTTTTTTATGTCCATCATTTCTCGTATTCTCTGGTTGGTAAACCTCTCTCTTCTTGAAACTCTACACCAGGGGTTCCCAACCTTTTTATACCCTAGAGCACATTTTAAAATACCGGCAGGGCGGCGGGCACCATCTATTTTTTCAAAACCAAATTTATAGTGGGATATAGTAATAATAGCACATATAATACAGAAAAAAATATTTAATTCTAATTTTAACTGTTAAGACATAAAAATTATTGTTTAAATTCTTATGTTAAACGAATACATACAAAGTTTACATTATAAATTGTTTTTATAAAAAATATCGATCTCAAACTCAGTGTGATCTTTGGCATTGCATTCCATTGGCCAGTGCCTCATAATTAGGAGAGTATGATGATATTCCTGCTCATAAACAATCATCAAGATGCTCATCATTGAGTCGTGATGTATATTTTGATGTAATGATATTCATGGTTGAAAACAATGATTCGCAAAGGTGTGTGGAACCGAAAAACAGTTTTATCTTGAATACTGCTCCTTCTAAGAATTGAAACTTTTTCTGTCCACTAGATTCCACAAGTTCTCATCTGATATATGAGATTTTAGCATAATGTCATTCTGAGTATCCAAGATGTCTAGCTCCAGTTCTTCAGCCCTTACTTGAACAAGCTCTGCAATGTATGCAGCTATTTCTATTTTATTTGCTTGGCAAGTGATAAAAGGGAGACCATTGGCTCGATGATAGTAAACTGCTGAAATGTCTTTTCAAACAGGTTGTTAAGGACTTGAAGGTGCTTACCAAATGATGACAAGTTAAATTCACGGGCGCCTACCATTTCCTTCATTTTTGGGAAATGCACGAGAGATCCCATCTGCAGATGTGATATCCACAAAACCAGTTTTGCTTTAAATAAGTTTACACTACAGAGCCTATCATGTTAGCGACATGTTTGTCTTTCCTTGCAGCTCCAAGTTTAAAGAATTCAATTTTTTCATTATGTCTCTGAGAAGATCGAAATCCACCAGCCAGCAAGAATCAGTCAGTTCATCGAAATTTTCATTTTTGGCGTTAAGATATTTTTTATTTCTTCAATCAAGCCAAAAAATCTTAAGAACGCTACCTTTACTGAGCCCACGTACTTCAGTATGCAGGATGGTTCCTTATCTTCAATACCTTCTAATAGGACTCGAATAGAGTTGATTACTTTTGTAACTATTTTCAACACCTGTCCAAATGGCAGCATTTTACTGCACAAAGCTTCCTGATCGATAATACACTGGTAGGACATAACGTTTGAAAATGAATGTTCTTCCTTGCGGAGGGCAATAAACCCATTGAAATTACTAGTCATTGCTGGTGCCCCATCAGTGATTATCACAGACAGCTTGTGCCAAGGCATATCTATCGACCTGGAGTATGCTCTAAATGTATTATAAATGTCCTCACCCGATGTTCGTCCTTTCATGGGTAATATTTTCAGTAGATCTTCTTTTACAGGGAAGTTACTAAATACCTTTCTCACCATAACATCTAACTGTGCTGTATCTGATACATCCCTTGACTCACCAAATTGTAAAGAGAACAAGTCGCATATTTCCAAGTCACTTTTTAGTTTGTATGTCCGTTGAAATTGCATGTATTACATATATACTAGCAAGTCAACGCGGACAAGGTTTCGTTTTGTGGTCGAACAGCGGGCACACACAAATTGGTCGACGGGCGCCATGGTGCCCGCAGGCATAGGGTTGGGAATCCTTGCTCTACACGATCTTCGTAGAGCGTCCATTTCAACAGCTATGATCTTTCTTTTATCGGCTTCTGTAAGTTTCCACGCCTCCGCTTCGTATAGTGTTATACTCTTTATTATGACATTGTAGATGTTTAATTTTCGATTTTTGCTGATTTCTTGCTGCCACGATATCCCATTTAGTCTTTTTATAGCTCTTCGTCCTTGTCTTATTCGTTCTTTTATTTCCACTGAGTCTCTGCCGTCGTTGTTTATTTGGACTCCTAGATATTTATATTTTTCACATCCCGTAATACTCTCATGGTTTTCTAATTCGAGCTTTGTTGCGTTTCCTCCGATACATAGATATTTTGTTTTTCTAAGATTCATTGACAGTCCTCACTTCTCATACTCTTCTTTAATTTTCCTTGTCATGTATTCTACGTCGTCATTATCTTGGGCAATGAGGACCTAGTCGTCTGCAAATTATAAAGTATATACTTTGCTGTCGTTTATTTCTAGCCCCATCCCTCGGCACTTTCTTTTCCATTCTTGTAATGCATGCTCTAAATTTTTTTTAATTATTATTATCGTGATCCTCGTTTGTACCACTTGCGCAGTGTCGAGGCGGTGTGGGGCAAGGCTAAGCTAATTTGTGCTATGCACAACAGGGCCCGCCTCTGCGGGGTACCGTGTTGGTGCGAAACCATGCATGCTCTATATACATTTTTAAAAAGGTCGGAGAAATACCGCAGCCTTGTTTTAGCTCCTTTATAACGATAAAACCATCCGATAGTTGTTCTATTTTAATTCCTGCTCTAGATCTCTTATACAGTTCTTGTAAGGCTTTTATTGGGGTGTGATTCACCCGGGTTTCGTGCAGCACTTCCCATAATTTTCCAACAGGTACATTGTCATAGGCCTTTGTGAGATCTATGAAGAGTAGATGTAGTTCTCTTCCAGTTGCTATCTTTTTCTCTATAATTTGTTTAAGGCAGAGTATGTTGTCCATGTAGGACTTGCCTGCCCGAAATCCGCTTTGCTCTTCCGCATTTCTTTGTACTCTTCTTCTATCATGTCTCTTAAAATTCTTCCATACAGTCGGGTCAAGATTGGTGTTACCGTTATTCCTCGATAATTCTCACATTTTTGTTGGTCTTGTTTTGTGGCTTTCATTACTGAATCAGCTTCCACAGTTACTGGCTCTCCTTCTATTTGTATATCGGATATATTCTCGTTAAACTGTATTCTTTGTTATGTCAGGAGATTCTTATAGTGATCTTCCCATCTTTTTATTGATATAATCTGTATTGTTGCATTACGTTTTTCTGATCTTACATTATCAATGAATCGCCATGCTTCTGAACATCTTCTCCCTCCAATATACATATCTATATCTGCACACCTTTTATCCCAGTGTTGTCTTTTCCCTATTATCACTTTTCTTCTTACTGTTCTCCTGATTTCAACATATTTTTGTCTGTCTTCGTCCTTCTTCGTATTTATCCATTTGAGGTATGCTTCTTTTTGAGTTTACTTCTTTTTCTATGTCACCATTCCACCACAATTTTCGTCCATGTATGTTTTTTGTATCGGCTGTTTATATGTATACATATAATTAATTGCTCTTATACAAATTTACAATTCATATATAAAAAATTAAGCTCAACAAATTAGGGTAGGCTCAGCCTGGCAACATTAATGGATGCTTCGTCACAAAGTACATGTCATAAAGTGAATTTGAATGCCTAACTGTAGCGTTCTAGTAACGGGTGTTCAAAAACTAGTACGTTTGGAGCAGGCCATGAGTTAACAAAACAAGAGACACAGTATGTCTTTACTTAAACATGAACCAAAATAAACGTCAAAATAAAT